>JASDQU010302728.1:0-13782 GCA_032191745.1 Picea mariana | reverse complement strand
TTAGCGGGTATGTATACTATGTATCATTTATTGATGATTATTCTCGTAAGACCTGGATATATTTCTTAAAATCTAAAGATGAAGTATTCAGTAAATTCAAGGAATTCAAAGCCTTGATAGAGAATCTTTCCGAAAGAAAGATTAAGATACTCAGGTCAGATAATGGAGGAGAATACACCTCAAAGGAGTTCGTGAACTTCTGCAGAGATGTTGGGGTTACATAGTGGCAATACTTGTCCATTCATTTTCAAGGTGACCTTATTAACTTTATCATCATTGCATATGGGATACATCCCTCATGTGGGCATGCCCCCCTTCAGGGAGGGTGATACACCAACAAGATACCTGATCAAAGATCAGGTTGCCCCAGAACATTTCAGGGGTCTTATCCACCAAGGTACAAGACCAAGGATCAACCCATGCCCCAGGCATGGGTACCCTGGACCATGTCCAGGGGCCCTAGACATATCTAGGGGCTTTAAGTGCTTGGTCCCAGACCAAGAAACCCATGCCCCAGCCATGGGTACCCTGGACGATGTCCAGGGTCCCTAGACATATCTAGGGGCTTTAACTACTTGGTCCCAGACCGAAAAACCCATGCCCCAGGCATGGGTACCCTGGACCATGTCCAAGGGCCCTAGACATATCTAGGGGCTTTAACTGCTTGGTCCCAGACCAAGAAACCCATTCCCCAGGCATGGGTACCCTGGACCATGTCCAGGGGCCCTAGACATATCTAGGGGCTTTAACTGCTTGGTCCCAGACCAAGAACCCCAGTCATATGCTGGGGGCCCTCTCAGGGGTCTTTACTGTTTGGTCCCAGACCAAGAACCCCAGGAGTGAAATGGGGGCCCTAGATCTCGGCTAGGGTCTTTGCCATCCTCCCGGAGAATGACTCTTGCAGCTGCTTTAAATTTAACACCCGATAGGGCCCGCCTTACTTCGCAGGTCACTTTTAGGTGATTTCTTCCTAATGAACTAACAACTTAAGAGATTGTTCTATTAAGCTAGCAAGGTTCAATTACTTGATAAGAGCTTGAAAGAGATAAATCACACACCTTGCTTTGTAACTGAAATACTTGCACAAACACTTGAAAATGGAAAGATAGAGATTGCAACAATTAGATTTAAGTACCCTGCTTTGTAGTTGAGAAAAAGATTTACAAGATACTTTTTAGAAATTGAAAGACTGTTGCAAGATTATTGAAAAAATAAAGAGACTTGAAGCAAAACTAACTAAGCATGCATGAAAGATTTGAGATTTAGTTAACATGCATAAAATTAGAGTGTTTGTAGTGTGTCCGATGTACTTGACTTGTGTGTTTGATTACTAGATTTTAAGCATGCATCAATCACAAAAAATGAAACCACACCAACAACACAAATCCCCCTAACGGGGATGGAAAAACTGGGCACAAAAGGCTCGCTTTTATTGCATTCGTACAAGGGATAACGAATGTTCTCTTTGAGCTTTTAGCTCTTTAGAAAGAAAGCGATCCTTATAATTGGATCGTTTAGAGAAATACAAGAAAGAGATAGAAAAAATGAAAACTTTGTTTGACGAAGTTAAAACCCCCCAGGGTGCCCCAAGAGCCTTGATTTTGCCCAAAACTGGGAGAATCTCCTCTTGGACCTGTTATTGCTGCAAGAAAACAACAAACAAATGGAGTTAGAAAATGACGAAAATAAGTTTTAAACAATACAAATTTTTATCAAAATTTTTTTTTGGAAAAATTTCTAAGGCAAAAATTAATATTTTTTTGGACTTTTGACACTTAAGGCAAACCTAACCTAGGCTCTCTTTAGTGACTTCTGTCTGCGGTTTTAAAACAGCAAACATAAAACCTCTAAACAACTTGATAAAGAAGTTAAAACCAAACAATGACTTTGATCTAAGTTCTAGGTGAAAAAGACCAAAAAAATTGCTTAAAACTTCACTAGATCTACTCTTTGAAATTGACAAATTATAATTTAGATCTAGAAAACAATGCATGCAGCCTTTAGATGTTTAAAATGAAGTTTAGAATTATTCTAAGCAGCATGCAATCAAAGAAAAAGATAGGGGAAAGAAGTTTATCGATTTTCTGAGTTTCTGCTTGAGCCTGGAACTTTTGGGCTATGGGGTTCTCTTGATGTTAAGAAGAGGGAGGTCGATCTTTGAATCTTTTGGACGATGACGGTCGAAACAACCACCTGTCAGTCCTCCAAGTTTGAGGAACCTGCAACTATATACTTCAATCCTGCAACAAAATTGTTAAAGGTTTTCCCTACACAACAAAAATCAAACATGCATGTTAGTTTAACCGAAAACACAACATGCAATGTAACAGTCTATGAGATAAAAAAGAAACAAGATAAATCAAACTAGATTAATCTTATTCTACTGTATGATAGCATACCTTCAAAGCCTTACAACTTAATCACAAAACTGAAATATAAGATACATGTTACCTCATGAAAGAATTTGCATTAGATCAAAGCATCCACATATTTGAGTCCACACCAAAATAGCTCTAAAGTCTTTATTATTCCAAAATGATTACAACAGTATTACAATAGCTTGCCCAAGACTAAACTAGGTTGAGGAGAGGTCGACCCTGCTTAAATAGAATTTGAGGTGATATTTCCAAAGGGGAGATGTACTAGGGTTAGGGTTGAGGCGTGAGTGAATGGGTAGTGAAGAGGAGATGTGCATGAGTTAGAGTGGGGAGGTGTGGAGTGGTGAGGGAGTGAACTAGGGTGAAAAGGGAGTGATATGGAGTGAAGTGAGGATGAGTGGAGTGAGGTGGAGTGGAAGTGAGAGTGAGTGGGAGTGAAATGAAGTGTGAGGGCGAGTTGTGAGCATTGGGATGTGTGCTACTCAAGCATGTGGGTCGAGTCCCCACTTTGGGATCTCCCCCAAGTCCACATCACCTCAGTTAAGTCGACCACACCTTTAGCTAACTCACCTAGGCTTCCAGTTGACTGGGGACAGGAATAAAACATGTTTCAAACATGTTCCCCAGTTCTCCTAAAAAATAGGAGATTAATTTAATTACCCCTTTTACGTAATTTTCGAGTAATTTTGATTTTTTAGTGATAATAATTATTTTTTTTTGTCTCGAAAGATGGAAAATAAAGGTTTACATGATACTTTGGATTGGAAAACGACTATAAATATGACATCTGACAATGTTTTATGCCATATTTTTACAATTTATTGACTCGGAATTAATAAATTCCATTTTTGCGGGAATTTAATTAATTCACTAAAAACTTAAAAAAAATCTATTAAACCTAGCCGCAATTTCCAAATGACTCAATCAATATGTCCTAATATGAGCTCATATACATTTAGACACTAGACATTGGATTTTCCATGCCAAGACCTGATTGCCAGTACATACTTAGGCTCTGGAGTTAGTCTTCTGAGTGAAAAAACTTAGAAATTATTTAATCGCTCACTAAGGCAAGCAGAGAAAATAATTAACAAGTAGAAAAAAAATACTCCAAAGTATGTGCTCACTCCTAGTCTTAGGTGGCCAATAGCCTTTTACAATATCTTATACTTAGGACATTTATTACAATGATGGAAATGCGGGAAAAAGGGGCCTTTTGCAAGATCGATTGAACTCTGAACTCTGTCATATGAGCATTGATTGCTCATTCTTTGGCGGCTCTTCAAGAAATCCAGCTTGTGCAAACTGGTGGATAACATATTCCCCATATGGGGACGTGTGCTTGATCCTTTTATAGAAAGGGAGAGCATGCGAGAATCCAGAATCTGTCCCTACATCACAAACATCTCGCAAAAACAACATCAACGACGCATGTATATGAAGACCAAGTGTAAATTGAAATTGCACAATTATTATACATGTAAATACAAAAAATGAAAATGAACTATTATACATACAGTATAAAAGAAGAAAGTGAACATAAATGAAAATTAAAATGCGGAGGAAAGGGTTAGAGATACGTTACAGAGGATGCCCCATGGCATCAAATAACATTATTGAAGAGCAATTTGAAAAGTTGTCTGCTCACTGGTAGCTTTAACCTTTCCAATGTCTGACTGGCTGAAGTAGAAACTGCATGAATCAGCCATGTCATGGATGAAACAAGACCTCATATGTCTGAATAATCCCTGTTCGGGATGACTCTTCGAAGATCCTTTTCCAAGTTTTATTAACTTGGCCCTTTTCTTGGGATCCAACCACCCAAGAAACATATGTTTGTTTTTATTCAACCAAAATTTGAAGTTTGGTAAGTCTTGTAAGTCTTTAATGAAGCTCTGCATTGGACTGTCATGGTGGAAGGCTAACCACTACTCATAATGATATGGAGTTGTCAAATTGATGCTATCTTCCAATTTCGCACTATCTGTCATTAAGTCATCTGTTGGTTGAGAGAGTGGAATTGGAATTGGAGCTGGAATTGGAACTGGAACTATCAAGCAATCTGCTTCACTGATTGTTTCAAGATCATCACAATTGTCGAAAATTTTCTTTGAAGAGATGGATTCCTCGGGAGGAGGGTGGAGATTTGAATTATCTGGATACTCAATCATTTCCAACTCAAAATCCTTTGTTTCCTCATAACCAATTAATGACTCATCTATAGGCTCTTTCGGAATTTCTAAGTGAAACTCCTTTTCTTGTTCATTGTGAAGCTCTGGCTCTATAGAGTCTGAATACTCGATACAAGCTTCTGCCTTTGCAAGGAGAGCTTCCATGTCCTTTAACTGCATTGCATGAGCGAATCTCATGGCCTGGATGACATCTGTAAATTTCTTATCAAAATCTGGTGAAGCATCTGGACTAATTGTCTTTATAACTAGAGGTTCCTTCTCCTTCCATTTTTCCATGAAAGCATTAGTCAACTCTTTGTAAGTTCTAATATGTTTATCCTTAAGTTTTGTAAACCAATCATGATGATCATCATCAAAAGACAAGATAAACAATTTCGTTCCCACATCTTCATATAAGCATTGCAACACCATTTATTGAAGCAATGTGTAACTCTCTGAACATGACGTCTAGCATCAATAACATTATTACTTCGAAAATAAGGCAAATTTTCAATTGCTTTTTCTGGAATCAAATGTGGATAACCACTTATTGCAGAAAAATCAATAGGTTTATAAAGATCATCCATTTCTAAACTAGAATTTATTAAAAAACGGAAAGAGAAAAGATTCTATTAGAAATGCACTGGGACCCAAAAATTAATAAGGATCCTGTTGAGAAGAAAGCCTGGCTAGCCTCCTCCAAAAAAACCTTCGGGTTCAAGGATGAAGCTAAGAAAACCGTGATTTCCTCCTTGCAGAATACTTTGTCAAATTATTTTGAAGTGGAGTCGCCGTCCTAATACACACCTAGGTTAACGTGGAAGAAACCTTCAATCCACTTCGTGTGTCCTTGGGAGTAAGTCTCGAGTCAAGGTGCTGTCACCTGATCCTCAACTCCTCCCTCTAGGCCAACTCCTAGCGAAGCCAAGGGGGGTAGTCTCTATAAAAATAAATCTAAGGCTTTTCTAAACTAAGAAAGAAAAAAACACTTAATCTAGGACTTTATTGCTTGAAATAAAATTAGATCATTTAACACTTAGCATTTATCATCATCATAAAGTACTTTGCTCATAAGACATTCATAGATCAAATGATACAATATCTGCAAGATTTAAGAGCATAAAAGAAAGTTAGACAAGATGCATGAGTGTAACTGCTCACATAAGATAAATAGATATACTTTTTAACCAATGCCTTAAAAGGAGTCTTGGGCAGTGTAGATCGAAGATTTTATTAAGGTAAATTTTGTGTTTAGTTAGTGAAGAGTGTTTGGCCCCTGAGGAGGCTAGCTCTTTGCTTGGACTTGCTGAGAGTTTACCGAAACCCAAATGGTCTCACCAGTAAACTCACTAAAAGTGCTGGATGTCCAAAACGGGTGAGAAGTCAGGTCCCGAGAGGGCCCGCCTTACTTCACAGGTCACTTTTAGGTGTTTTCCTCCCAATGAACTAACAACTTAAGATATTGTCCTATTAAGCTAGCAAGGTTCAATTACTTGATAAAAGCTTGAAAGGGATAAATCACACACCCTGCTTTGTAACTGAAATACTTGCACAAACAGTTGAAAATGGAAAGATAGAGATTTGCAACAATTAGATTTAAGTACCTTGCTTTGTAGTTGAGAAAAAGATTTACAAGATACTTTTTAGAAATTTAAATACTGTTCCAAAATTATTGAAAAAATAAAGAGACTTGAAGCAAAACTAACTAAGCATGCATGAAAGATTTGAGATTTAGTTAACATGGATAAAATTAGAGTGTTTGTAGTGTGTCCAATGTACTTGAGTTGTGTGTTTGATTATTAGATTTTAAGCATGCATCAATCACAAAAAAGGAAACCACACCAACAACACAAATCCCCCTAACGGGGATGGAGAAACTATGTACAAAAGGCCCGCTTTTATTGCACTATTACAACGGAGAACCAATGTTCTCTTTGAGCTTTTATCTCTTTAGAAAGAAAAAGATTCTTATAATTGGATCGTTTAGAGAAATACAAGAAAGAGATGGAAAAAAGGAAAACTTCGTTTGACGAAGTTAAAACCCCCTAGGGTGCCCTGGGAGCCTTGATTTTGCTCAAAACTGGCAGAATCTCCTCTTGGACCTGTTATTGCTGCAAGAAAACAGCAAACAAATGAATTTAGAAAATGACGAAAATAAGTTTTAAACAAAATTTTTTGGAAAAATTTCCAAGGCAAAAATTAATATTTTTTTGGACTTTTGACACTTAAAGAAAACCTAACCTAGGCTCTCTTTAGTGACTTCTGTCTGCTGTTTTAAAATAGCAAACATAAAACCTCTAAACAACTTGATAAATAAGTTAAAACCAAGCAATGAATTTGATCTAAGTTCTCGATGAAAAAGACCAAAAAAATTGCTTAAAACTTCACTAGATCTACTCTTTGAAATTGACAAATTATAATTTAGATCTAGAAAACAATGCATGCAGCTTTTAGATGTTTAAAATGAAGTTTAGAATTATTCTAAGCATCATGCAATCAAAGAAAAAGATAGGGGAAAGAAGTTTATCGATTTTCTGAGTTTCCGCTTGAGCCTGAAACTTTTGGGCTATGGGGTTCTCTTGATGTGAAGAAGAGGGAGCTCTGATCTTTGAATCTCTTGGACGATGACCGTCGAAACAACCACTTGTCAATCCTTCAAGTTTGAGGAACCTGCAACTATATACTTCAATCCTGCAACAAAATTGTTAAAGGCCTTCCCTACACAACAAAACTCAAACATGCATGTTAGTTTAACCGAAAACACAACATGCAATGTAAAATTCTATGAGATAAAGAAGAAACAAGATAAATCAACCTAGATTAATCTTATCCTACTGTATGATAGAATACCTTCAAAGCCTTACAACTTAATCACAAAACTGAAATATAAGATACATGTTACCTCATGAAAGAATTTGCATTAGATCAAAGCATCCACACATTTGAGTCCACACCAAAATAGCTCCAAAGTCTTTATTATTCCAAAATGATTACAATAGTGTTACAATAGCTTGCCCAAGACTGAACTAGGTTGAGGAGAGGTTGACCCTGCTTAAATAGCATTTGAGGTGATATTTCCAAAGGGGAGATGCGCTAGGGCTAGGGTTGAGGCGTGAGTGAATGGGTAGTGAAGAGGAGATGCGCATGAGTTAGTGTGGGAAGGTGTGGAGTGGTGAGGGAGTGAACTAGGGTGAAAAGGGAGTGATATGGAGTGAAGTGAGGATGAGTGGAGTGAGGTGGAGTGGAAGTGAGAGTGAGTGGGAGTGAAGTGAAGTGTGAGGGTGAGTTGTGAGCATTGGGATGTGCGCCACTCTCCCTAAGTGCGCCACTCAAGCATGTGGGGTTGAGTCCCCACTTTGGGATCTCCCCCAAGTCCACATCACCTCAGTTAAGTCGACTTCACCTTTAGCTAACTCACCTAGGCTTCTAGTTGACTGGGGACAACAGAAAAACATGTTTCAAACATGTTCCCTAGTTCTTCTAAAAAACAAGAGATTAATTTAATTACCCATTTTCCATAATTTTCGAGTAATTTTGATTTTTTAGTGTTAATAATCACTTTTTTGTCTCGAAAGATGGGAAATAGGGGTTTACATGATATTCTGGACTGGAAAACGACTATAAATATGGCATCTGACAATGTTTTATTGACTCAGAATTAATAAATTCCATTTTTGTGGGAATTTAATTAATTCACTAAAAACTTAAAAAAAACCTATCAAACCTAGCCGTAATTTCCAAATGACTCAATCAATATGTCCTAGTATGAGCTCATATACATTTAGACACTAGACATTGGATTTTACATGCCAAGACCTGATTGCCAGTACATACTTCRGCTCTGGAGCTAGTCTTCTGAGTGAAAAAATTTAGAAATTATTTAATCGCTCACAAGGCAAGCAGAAAAAATAATTAACAAGTAGAAAAAAAACACTCCAAAGTATGTGCYCACTCTTGGTTTTAGGTGGCCAATAGCCTTTTACAATATCTCATACTTAGGACATTTATTACAATGGTGGAAATGCGGGAAAAATGGGTCTTTTGCAAGACCGGCTGAACTTTGGCGGCTCTTCAGGAAATCCAGCTTGTGCAAACTGGTGGATAACAGTACACAATTGTCTTCAGTGTCTTTTATGCAATTCCTCTAGGTTTCATTGCTTGGAACCTCTCAGAAAATGAGTTAAAGCAAAAATGACACACCTTGTTGAATTTTGACTTATTCTAGAGAGCGAACTTGTAGAGCGTTCCCTGCAGAAAATATCTGTTGTATGGATTTGAAAATGGTACACAGAATATTGCAGACTATACTCTAACCAATACATTTGGTTTTATTGAATTTGGATCTGTTATGACGTTTTTACCCAAAACACTTGTTTTAGACTAGTTTAAGGACTAGTCACAAACCCTATTTTCCACGGAGTGTAACTCCAAAAATACAACGATCCACAAACTGACATTTTTATCACAGTTACTTGGATATGTTTCCTCAACGACCTCAATATTTCGCGGTCTGAATCGTAGTAGAAAAAAAATTATTGCGAAAATTGTGAGATGGCCTGTAAATAACATACCTTAGAAAACATCATCAAAATAATTTATCCTCCCTTGATTTTCGGCCTTCTTTACTTCGCCTTCCCTCTGAGATTTGCCTTAGATATCCTTTAGTTACCTCAGTCACTTGTAGATATTCAATATGCTCAAGTGTGATTAAAATGAGAAACCCTTGCCTCTTATTTATACTTTTATGTAGCTTCCTCAAGGGGTTACCTTCTAACCATCTTAAACCACTTTCCTTATTTTAGGGCTAACTCACTTTTAACCACTTGTCCACGTAGTAATTTATCCATTAACTTTATTATTTAAATAATTTCTTTTGTATCCACTTTGACTTATAGTACACTCATCACTTCACTTTATTATTTAAATAATTTCTTCTTTGCAACCACTTTGACTACTTTGACCTTTTGGGGCTTCTAGATGACTCATGAGGATTCTCCAACTTCACATGACCATAAATCTCTAACCGTGAGGAGTTATGTGACATTGCACATACCACCGGAAATGACATGACATGTACTATCCATCTAGAATAGTCTTACCTGCAAATATATCAAAACTCATACCATTATCCATCAAACAAACTTGGGTCCATTACCCAAACTTTTGTGTTATTGGAATTTGCTACCAGACTTTCTTCAAGGGTTGACATCAATGACAACCAACCCAAATAAGCAACAATTTACACAAGTATTGGATAGCTGAAAAATTCATTAATATGCATACGATGAAATTGTTGTACATACCATAGCTGTATCACTCGGCTAGTACAATCCACTAGCTTTCGAAAACCCTAGCTAGGGAAAACAATGAAAACCCTAGCTCAACCAAGGAGCTCCAACATGTATGAATCATTCAAACAAGTTCCCCATGGCAAGACGTCTTTTCTTTTGCTTCACCAAATACACATAGGGTTTCATCTCAAAACCCTAATTTCATACCTCCAGGGGATGGAAACCTAACCCTAGACTTTAAAATGCTCCAAGAATATCATGAAACCCTAGGGAATCCAAGAGAGAGACCGAGTACAAATGAAGATCAAAGAGAGAGAAGATGACTAGTGCACACCTCTTAGTCACATTTCTACACAAGAGTTTCAAGCAAGCAATATCATGATCTTAGACATGAAACAAGTAAAAAATAACCATAAGCATTCATTCACAATAAAGAAATGCAGATTTTCCACTTACTTCACCAAGAATAATCAAACAAATCACCCTAGTTGAAGATCCTCCACATGAAAATAGAAAAAATACACCAAAAATTGCCTCCTTCAAGAAGTGTACACCACTAGTTTCAACCAAGAACACTTAAGGAAGGCCAAATTTCAGACCTACACTTGAGTGATGAATGAATCATGAAAAAATACAAGAGTTTTATCTCTTATTTATACAATATCAATAACCTTTAATTGTCTTTTAGGTCATAAAAGGCCGACATGGCCAGTTTACATCAAAAATCCAGTTTTTACATAAATTCAACAATTAAAACCCTAATTTCACTTTAGGGATGACATCATGCCCCTCTAGGGTGACGTTAGACCCCCATCATGGAATGCTAGGCCTCAAATCCAAAATGTTAGGCCTCTAGAGGCCTCAAATGCTACCACAGATGCCAACTAGCACCAAACCATCCTCATGCCAAACCCTAACTGGATGACGTCAAGGGTCAATATGATGACGTCAAGGGCCTTCAAGGGCCAATGTCATGGTGGAAGGGCAAGACCCCCCTGGGTCTAGGCCTGCTGGAGTGTCTCGGGGTAAACGTCCTTCTTCCTTCCTGGTGCCATCCTCTGGTGTCTCTTTGCCCCTGGTTGGGATCACATCATCCATCTGCTGGGTTTTCAGCCCCATGGAGGTCCGAGCTAATCATCTCCTCACATGTACCTGTCCATCGGGCATGGTCCCGCAGCAACAACAAGTACGCCCTCCATGGGCTCATAAGTCACAGGGATCATAGTAATGTCAATCACATCCAATAATCAAATTACCCATACATGTGCATCAAATCCCCCTTTATCCAGACAAATGCTCAATGACGTTATGTAGTTTAACAAGCCAGGTTTGGAGAGGGTCTCAGGAATTCCTATTGGGCTAATCCTCCTCAAGTTTGGGGTGTTTCCCAGGTGAAGACCAATCTAGGTCATGTAAGTGTATGAAATGGTGTAGGGGAATGTTTGGGCAAAGGGTGCAGTGATAACATGGAAATGTAGGTCTTGCCAGTGGGTGCCTCTATAGAGGGCGAGCTGCACCTTGTCATGGATGCCATTGTTTCCTAGCCCATTCAATGCCTTTTATTCTTTGTTTCATTGCTTTTTCTTTTCAAGAGAATAGTTGGGGGACACTATCCTGGCGTGGTGACCAATGGTGACAACGTTACCCACAAGCACTTTACAGAAATGAGAAGGCTGGCTTGTGATGAGACCCCCTTTCTCTTGGCTATGCCACCAAGAGACACTACCTTGGTTTGGTGACCAGATAGATGGTAGTGTCATACTGCTACATGCCCATGAACCTAATAGGCCGGCTCATGATGAGACCTCCCATCCACCAACTAGACCTTGAGTTTTGTTTTTATCTTATGGGTCCCCTTTTGTTACTGAGAAGCCTTTTATTGCTTTCTCAGGAATCCCTGGGCGAAGCATTTCAAAGGTTTCATTTAGGCTTTTAACTTTTGCCAGCTACTTTACCCTCTAGGCCTTTAGCCCCTTCTTCCCACAAGGCAAGGTACAACCCTTACTAGTGTGGCAAACCCAATGCCCGAACCAAGGTAGGGGAAAATGAAAGGGACAATGATGAAAAGTGGTAAGTATGGAAGGAATGGGTGGTGACCTTTCATAGACCCACCTAGTGGCAACTCATCCCTAAGGGAACCAATTTACTAGGGCTATCTGTCACCCCCCAGGTATGAACAAGTTAAAGAGCATAATTTCCTAGCAAACGTTATGAAACAAAGAGAGTTCAGTGCAACATATTCAAATGCTTCGAAAATTAGAGTGACACATACCATGATACCCAGACTCATTACCTCATGGAGCAAGACCCACTACTACTTCAGGATCAGGTCGGTGAGATGGATGCTGCTGCTGCTGATAGATGGGATGCACCTGAAGAAAAGATGGGCCCTCTGGGGCCAAGCTCAAGTCGTATGGCTCTCGGTACTCCATGTCTAGGACCTATGGGCCTTGAGACATAATCTCCTTAGTTATCCCTAGGATAGGGGATAACAATATGAACATAGGGCCGGAGAAGAAACCCATCTCCGACAACGAAGCCAAAATGTTATCGCACAATTTGTAGGTTGGGCAAAGCCCGACCCAACCACAAAATGGCGACAACTAAGAGAACACCTACCCACTGCCACCTTAGGCAGGTATTCCCATCACTTTAGAGATGAAGTAATCACCTCAAGGGGGGAATCCCGGTGACCCTAGGGGGAAATTAGATGGAAAGTGGTATGATGGAAGTGTAGCCCCTATAGGTCATGTTATCGCACGGTTTGTAGGAAAGGTCCAAGAGCTTGAGTCAGGGCTTGAAACCGGCCTAACAGGAGCTTCCCCACCCACTGTCACCTCGATGGGGGGCTCTTTCTATTTAGGAGGGCTAGTCCAAGGGAGACGTCCCTAGGCAAACTGGGTTAATGAAAGGCTAAAGGGTAATGGACCAAGTCAAAGAAGTTCCCTTTCACAGATTGCTGCCCAAGAAGAGATAGTCAAAGAGAACAATCCACTGATGATGCACCTGTTTGCGAGACAAGACAAGAAAGCTAGAATATATGCTTGCAGTGGGTTAGTACTTCAAAATGCTAATGACTATCTTCTTATATATATATAAGCAAATGATCAAATGCAATTGTTGACGAAGTCAATGATTGCTATACAAAGTCAAATGATTGATATCACTTCTTCAACAAAGCATAGGAGATAGTAAGCATTCAATGTTCAAAATTAAACCTTATATTATATTGTTAATGCAATAACTATCCCAAAATAGCTCATATATATAATACTGCTGCGTCACCTATATATAATTTTTGTTGTCTGCAGGTTAGCTAGCCAAGGATGGACGTTTTGACAAATTCAACCAGCAAAAAGGTAAAACAACTCCACGGCTATGAAGAGATAACAAGGCNGCACCTTTCTATCCAAGCAAAAGTTATTTAAGGCCACACGTTATCAGCTTAAGGTTAGTCTTAAAACTAGCTAGGGTTAGACGCTAGGTTAGTAGGGTTGCAATTTAGAAGTAGTTTGAAAGAATTTAAGGCATAACAAGCTCAAGCAAGGGTTTCTAGACTAGTGCCTTGGGTTAATGGAGTCAACTTGAAGTGAGACTAGTGGTTTAGGGAGGACTCAAACTCAAAGACAAGAGAGCTAGGGTTTGATGGTGTTGCTAAGGCAAGGCCACCAACCCTAAACCCTAAGAAGGAAAGACTTACCTAGGTGTAGCTAAAGCTAGGCCTAGAGCTTTTACTCCTTTCTTTGAGATTTCCTTGGCAAAACGGTTAGCTTAGAAACATAAACCTATGGCTGAAAAGTGTTGCTATGGCAAGGCTTTTCAAAACCCTAGAAGGAAACCCTAGGTGTAAACTCAATTAGGCCTAGGACGCCTTCTTTCTTCAATTTATGCTTAAAACTAGCTCAAGACAAGAGATGGCTAGTGTAGCTATGGCTAGGCTAA
>JASDQU010302727.1:0-13782 GCA_032191745.1 Picea mariana | reverse complement strand
GGGAAGAGGGGCTAAGTGTTGAGCCTAGGGGCTTAAGTCCTTGGGAATAATATTTTATTATTAGTCCAGAAAGCCACATGAATTATGTGAATGTGATGTTTTATCCTAAGTTCTTGGGGAAGGACGAGGGACTGCCAAATGGGAAGGAATGCATGCTGAATGGAACGCATGCAGTTCCATGGGTGACAAGTGTCAACCCTGGTGCATGCGAATAAAATGGCCAAGATGAGCCATGAGAGAGGTTCCTCGCCCATCCCACCTGATTTCCTGAGCGTGTATGGAGCTCTGAGCAGTACGAACGACTCGAGCTCTGCAGAGAACCTTGGTGCTTCCTTGTGAGCCGAAAAGCCTGTGTTTGGCTCTGAAAAATCGTGTATATCCTCTGTTCTGAAAGTGGAGAAGCCTGTGTTCGTTTCTGAAAAGGTTGGTTTCACCCTCTCCATTCTGAGCCATGGAACCTGTGTCATTCCCTACGTGGATTGTTTGTCACACATCCCCAAGAACCAACACTGTGAGACCTTGCGCCATTGCTAAGCCTGTTTGGGAAGCCCGTGTTTGTTTTTTCGGTTGGCAGTTGTGGCCACGTAGGGCTGGACTGCGCATGGCTTGCTGGCCAGTGCAAGTTGTGATTGAGATTGTGTGTGACCTCTCTCCAGGTGACGGAGGTGATTGTTGTTGGAAGAGGCAGGTTGTCAGGCCTGTGAGCAATTCTCTCCAGGTGAGAGAGTTTGTTGGTAAGTGGTTTCTTCCAGAGAGTGTCCAGCACCAGCTTCGGGCTCTGAGACTTCCTAATCTAGCATGTTGCCAAGACCCAGAGAGGGAGGTTAGCACCGATGGACTGTGCTTGTGAAGGTGTATACTCCCGGGCGGAACAGGCATGTGGGGAATGAGAGTCTGGTAGTAGTGGGCGTAAGATGGCATCTTGGGAAGAATCCTTTTGGTTTTTCTGTGTTGTTTTCCCTATAACCTCAACCTAGCCTAGGATTCCTTGCCTTGGGGTGGAGCTTAGTCCCAACTCGGGGGTGACCCACTGTTGAGCTGATGAGTAGTGCGGTCTAAGGCTGGGAGGTTCGTGGAAGGCTTGCATGTGGTTGGCGAAATCTACCACTGTTTCAAAGATAAGTATCAGATGATGTTTATTCATGTATTCCGTTGTGTCTATCAATTTAATGTTAATGCTATTGATTGTTGATTATAGTAGTAAATCTTATGTTTACTCTGAGTTTAATTGTATTTCTTGATTAAATGCATGTTATTACTATAATGCCGGTATGAGCTATGTACAAAGTGGTGTTATAGTTTTTTTTAAAAGCGATTGAGCCTTGGTAATGGAAAAAGGTGTGTTATAGTCCTCATCGTGACTTTCATGGGATACATTGTCACTTTCAGGTGGCCTCTCTATTAGCAAATTTTTCAACTCTTCCATGATCTCCCCTTTTAATCCATCCATCATCGCTTCCAGTTTAGCTTCAATTCAATCCATCATCGTTTGTAGTTAAACTTTTGTTACTTCCTTCTTTAGTAAATCATCTATGTCCCTACACATTTCTTCACCTTCATCAGGAGTCCAAGTAGGACTGACTCAAGGATTATTTGGTGTAGAAGTTCCCTTTTTTGGTGGCATGTTGGCCAAGTATCATTGGAAATTGGCTTAGTCAGAGGTCCTCACAGACAAGGGAGTGTTAGGTGCTATAGCTCTCTAATATATGTGTGGGGTCCAACAATAGTACTTGGACCAATATCTCAGGGCACTAACTAAGGAGGCTTGACCATGCCCTTAGTCATACTATCCGACTACCCATGTACTAGAGAGTGATCTCCCCGAGTGTTATTCTTAGTGAACTATGGAAACATGAAGACCAAATGGTTTACTCGGTTGGTCTCAGGATTCTAGGGGGTCTCCTGATATACACCAGGTACGTGGGAGCTCAAATCCATAGTAGTGTTTTCTAATGCACAACAGTTCGAAAGGGGCCTTCCAATATACTCTAGGTACGTGGAAAAACCACACTGTCCCCGGGTTGTAGCGTTAACAAGTAACGAAAAATCATACTTTTAGAGACGCCAGAATATGTCTGTACCTAAAAATCCCTAATATTCTCCCAAATTTATGTGATACTCCTTTTATCCCAATTTATTCCACTTTTTGAATCACCCCAATTGGATCTTCTAGTCAAAAGATACGCAAATTTTCAAAAATAAAAAAAACACACCTTTTAAAACCTTGATTTAGAGACTGTTATGCTAGCGGACCTTTCTACTATTGTAGCTCTGTAATTCTGTCCCTTCTGAGTCTAAAATTTGTACTAGAGAGTGATCTCCCTGAGTGTTGTTCTCGGTGTACTATGGAAACATGACGACCAAATGGTTTACTCGGTTGGCCTCAGGATTCTAGGGGGTCTCCTGATATACACCAGGTAAGTGGGAGCTCAAATCCATAGTAGTGTTTTCTAATGCACAATAGTTTGAAAGGGGCCTTCTGATATACTCTAGGTATGTGGAAGAACCATACTGTCCCCAGATTGTAGCGTTGACAAGTAACGACAAATCCTACGTTTAGAGACGCCAGAATACGTCTGTACCTAAAAATCCCAAAGATTCTCCCAGATTTATGCGATACTCCTTTTATCCCACTTCATTCCACTTTTTGAATCACCCCAATTGGATCTTCTAGTCAAAAGATACACAAATTTCCAAAAATAAGAAAAACACACCTTTTAAAACTTTGATTTAGAGACTATTATGCTAGCGGACCTTTCTTATGGTGTAGCTCTATAATTCTGTCCCTTTTGAGTCTTAAATTTTGGCTTGAGGTATCCTGATGTGTCTTCTTTTCAACCCCACAAGTTAGACCAAGATTGGATTCTCCAAGAGAATTTTATGATAACTTTCCCAAGATGTGCTGATTTTTTCCCTTTCAGGAGACCGAACTTGTATAGCCTGCCTCGTGTCACTGTCTTCAGTTTAGAACTTGAAATTCACAACATTAAAACTTCAGTTTGTGCCCTAACCAATGGTATAGTTCTTACTCAATTTGGAGGTCTGTATCTTCACATATAAATGTTTCCCCAAGAATACATGTTTTAGACTGAAATCTAGACCAGCCAAAAACCTTAATTTCCTTAGAGAATAACTTTCAGAGTACAACGAATCAAGAGCTGAAATTTTTACACAAGATACGTCACTATTATTCCTTCGTACTATAAAAATTTCAAAACTTGAAACCATGCAAAAAACAATTGGGAGCTAAAATTCCAAGAAGACTCATTTCAGATTAGTTTCAGGACTAATCAAAAACCCTAATTTTAATAGATTGTATCTCCAAAAAATTGACGAATCAAGACATAAAATTTGGAACCAAGTTATCTCTATATGTCTCCTCTAAACCATATAAATTCCATATCCCAAAACCTTCCAAAAAAATAGTTGTAGCAAAAATTCCAAGAAGACTTGTTTTGAAGAAGCCAGTCTCAAGGATTGTCTAGCTCTAGCACCAATTGTTAAGAACCAAATATCAAAATAGCATAAAAAACCTCAAAATAACTACTCCACACCTTGACAAAGAGAGAAATTCACATAATAAGCCTCTTTGAGGGGGTAACCTCCTTATACATTGCATGAATTCACAAATACAAGATGATTCCAAATGAAAAGGTCTCCTTGGTATATATAGGATACTAGGAGGTACAATTACAACTAATGGACTCAAGCTGACATAAAAAAAATAACAATACTAATGTAATATTCCCCAATTAAGGGGTAATGTGTCACGATTTAGGAATTAACAAGCAAAGAATCCCCAAAGACTTGGATCTAATTGATCTGATTTTCCCGGGCTATTAGGAGGAGAAGTAGGAGGGCAATGAATTCACTTTTGTTGTTTGTTGATTCCCCCAAGAGTGTGGAAAAATAAATAGAGGTGGAGTCAAGGAGATAAAGGATTCCACCCACCCACCCTTTTGAAGGAGCTACTTGTGTTGCTCCATCAAAAAAATCCCAAGGGATTTTTTTATTAATTTCTACCAACTGAGATATGGGAGGAGAAGGGGGGGAAATTGGTTTGACTGGAAGGGATTCAAGGATGGATAGGCTAGTCATTTCACATTGGTGTGGATGAGAATCCTTGTCTTCGAATATGGATTTCTTTCTGGAAATCCATATGCCCCAACAAGCCATCGGGGGGAGGCCTTTGAGTCTGTGAAGATTTTGATTCCCCCACCAAAGATGAAAGGCATCCTGGATGTTAGACTTGTTCCAATCGGTGTTGAGGTTTATGGAGATTTTGATATTCTTCCTTACCTCAAGAGTGAAGGAGTAGGATAAGAAGAGGTGATGGTTGGTTTCCTCCCATTTTTTGCAGAGAGGGCATCTACTGGGTCCAGTGAAGCTTCTTTTCTATAGATTTTCTCAAGTGGGGACTTTCTCTTTTAGGAGCATCCAAGTGAAAAAAAAAATTTTTGTGGGATTGTTAAGTTTCCAAATTAATTTCCCCCACCATGGAAGTGGAAGAGTTTCCCTTTCATAGAGTATAGCTTCATACCCATATTTTGGAGGGTATAATCCTTTTGAACTAAAAGACCATATCAACTTGTCCTCTTGGTCCGAGAGGTGGATCGGAGATTCCTTGAGCACGTGAGTGTATCTATCCTAGATTGGGGCAAAAGGATTAGATAAAATGACTTCTTCCCAGGAGAGCCAACTATTATGTTCCTGCCTGGCCCTGTGAATTTGATTTAGAGAGAAGAATTTGTTTTGGTGGATTGTCTGAAGGAATTGATCTGGAAGGAGATGGTTGTTTGAGCAACCAATCCAAGGGTCCTTACCAATCAAAATATTTTCTCCATTGCCCACCTTCCATTTAATCCATTTTTTTATTACTAGGAAGGATTTGAAAATTGATTTCCAAGCAATTGATCCATTAACTGATGAGATTTGTGGTCTACGGATCTAAGTCAAAAGAGAATCATGTGGAAAGTATTTTCCCTTAAAAATTTGGAACCATAGACCATTATTTTCAATCAGGTTCCAACCATTTTTTGCTACCAGCGCTTTGGAGAAGATATGGATGTTCTTTAGGCTGCAACCTCGAACAACTTTTCATAGAGCTAACGATTCCAAAGAGGAAAGAACTAAGCTACTGCAATCTTCTTTTCCAACACAAAGGTACTTGAAGGCCAATTTTCTGAGTTTTTGTAGGGTTCCTTTTGAGACCTAGGCAAGGGAGGTCCAGTACACTAGGATTTCCTCAATAAAATATTTGATGAGGACCAATCTTCCATGCTTGGACTACCATCGATTGTACTAGGTCTTGATTTGCTTCTCCACTTTTGTTATGAGCCAATTCCAATCTTTTGAGATGTAATTTTTTGGCTTGAGAAGTAAGCCTAAATGTTTCAATCCTTCATCTATAGAGTTTATAGTAGCCCTGAGGGTGTGCTAAGTATGCATATTCTCCATAATGATTTCCCCCCAGGAGAGTAGCATAGATTTCCCAGGATTGATATTCATCCCCGAGGCTTTGCTGAACAGATCTAGCATAGATTTGAGGTGATCGTCTGAAGAACATGTGTCGTCACAGAATATTAGGATGTTGTCCACAAAGAGCAGGTGAGTGAGGGAAACTTGATCATTTATAGATATACCCCTGAAGCTTCCTTGAGAATATGCATTTGAAATTAATTTTCTTAGACATTCGACAACTAGTAGGAAGAGTAGGGGACAGAGAGGGAACCCATGTTTGAGGCCTCTTCCTGCTTAAAATAAATGGGAGGTTTCTTCATTAATGAGGAGGGTGAAAGAGGAGTTGAGACAATTCATAATCCATCTAACTAAATTATGATTGAAGCCCAAGTGGATGAGAAGAATTATGATATAAAGCCAATTGACCCTTTCAAAAGATTTGGAGAGGTTGACCTTGTATGCCATTACCTTTAAATTTTTTAAACAAATAGTGTGCAAACCCTTGTAGGCCAATCTAATGAATTGATGTATTTTTCTACGCTTGAGAAAGCCAAATTGTTCGTTCGATATGTGTTCCTCAAGATTTTTTTTTAATTTGGAAGTAATGATCTTTGAGATGATCTTGTAGATTGCATTGCATAGGGAGATTGGTTGGAACATATCAAAGGATATGGGATTATCAACTTTGGGGATGAGGGCCAAAAAAATGGAGTTGAAATGAGCATACATATTGTTAGAGGTTATGGAGTATTCAACAACCCCCAGAAGGTCATCACGAAAATGTTAGAACATCTTTTGTATAAGTCCATCGAGAATGCATCCGATCCCGGGATTTTGTCTTTTTGGAAGCTATGAATGATCCAGAGAAGTTCATGTTTGTAATTTTCACCATTATATTTTGATTTTCTTCCTCATTTGAGAAGTTAGGGAAGAGTAGTATGGCCTAAAGAATGGCATCTAAGGTTTCCTTTGTATCTTCTGAATATAGGGATTTTAAATAAGATACACCTTCATAGGCAATATCCTCACAGGTGGAGGCCATGGATCCATCTTCCCATCTAATGTTCTTAATCTCCCTTCCATTTGCACATCTGTGGAAGAATTTGGTGTTGTCATCTCCTGCATGTAGCCAAAGGGCCCTACTTTTTAGTCTCTGGGATTTTTCTCTATTTAGGAGAGTTTGGATCCTCTCTTTTTCTAGGGACTTTCTGTGGGCCTTTTGTTCATCTGAAAAGATGGAATCAACTTCTGATTTTCTCCAGTATTCTAGACAATTTTTTATGTTGAGCAAGTATTTGTCATCTTGCTCCTTTGTTTTTTGGCCCATTTTATAATGGCCTCTTCTATCTTCTTGATATTAGAGTGGAATTGAATAGGGGAATATTCTGATAGAGAGGAATCAAAGGGAGACCATCAATGTTGAACCATCGAAAGGTATGTTGGGTCTTCAAGCCATGAAGAGTTAAAATTGAAGGGGCTAGGAGGATTTTTTGTATAAGGTAAGAGCTCCAGCAGAATAGGGTTATGATTTGCAATCCCCCTTGTATCATTCCATTGGTGAAAACGAATATTACATGTGTGAAGCTCGTCAGAGATTAAAAATTTTCCCATCCTTTTTGCTATTATGGAATCTATTGTTCTCATATTTCGTCGG
Source organism: Picea mariana (assembly GCA_032191745.1). NCBI lineage: Eukaryota > Viridiplantae > Streptophyta > Pinopsida > Pinales > Pinaceae > Picea > Picea mariana. The sequence continues at coordinate 6,668 of JASDQU010302727.1, read as the reverse complement.
GTTGGGGCATATCTGTGAGGGAGAATGTCCATCATATTTTATTTGTCTAACTCTTGAACAAAAAAATGGGCCAAGGGATTATGAAGAGCTTTGGGGCCTCAAATTTCACTGGAATTGAGAGTGAAATTTAAGTCTCCTCCCAAAATAACTTGTTCAAAATGAATGAGGGAGGATCTGAGAAGATTACACCCGAAAGTTTCTTTGTCCACGTATGGGCCATAAGTGTTGATGCAGAGGAAAGGGGAGGGGAGATCATAAGTCCCAACTGAAATGGACAAGACCAAGGGTAGTCCTTGTTATCCCCTACCCTAGGTATAACTAAGGAGATAATGTCTCGAGGCCCGCAGATCCTAGACATGGGGTGTCGAGAACCGAATGACTTGAGCATGGCCTGAGAGGGCCCCTCTTTTCTTCAGTGCAGTGCATTTATCAACAACAACAATATCCATCCCACTAGCCTGGTCCTAAAGTAGCAGTAAGTCTTTCTCCATGAGGTAATGAGTTTGGGTATCATGGTATGCGTCACTCTAATTCTTGAAGCACCTGAACATGTTACGTTGAATTCTCCTTCATTTCATGACGTTTGCTTGGAAATTATGCTCTTTGACTTGTTCTTACCTGGAAGGGTGACATGGTGCCCTAGTAAGTGGATCTCCCTTTAGGATGGGTTGCTACTGTCATGGTCACCAAGCCATGACAATGTCCCTCAACTCTTCCCTTAAAGCACAAAAGAAAAAGATCAAAATATAATAAAGCTAAGAGTAAAAGGCAATAAATGGGCTAGGAAACAATGGCATTTATGACAAGGTACAGCTCGCCCTCTACAAAGGCACCCACAGGTAAGAATTACATTTCCCTGTTATCACTGCGACCCATGCCCAAACATTAAACCCATGCCACCTCATACACTTACATGACCTGGATTGGATCCCACCTCGGAAACATCCCGAACTTAAGGAGGATTAACCCAATAGGACACCGTGAGACCTTCTCCAAACCTGACTTGTCAAATTGCATAACGTCTTTGAGCATTTGTCTGGGTAAAGGGGGGTTTGATGCACATGTTTGGGTAATTTAATTATTGGATGTCATTTACATGTTATAATCCATGTGACTTGTGAACCCCTGGAGGGCGTACTTATTGTTGCTGCAGGACCTCACCTGGTGGACAAGTACACATGAGGGAATGATTAGCTCGTACCATCATGAGGCTGAAATCCCACATATTGATGTTGTAACCCTAGTCAGGGGCAAGAAGACATCATATATTTGCACTAGGGAGAAAGAAGGACGTCGCCTTTGGAGGCACCCTGGAAGACCTAGACCAAAGGGGATCTTCCCCTTCCACATAGACATTGGCCCTAGAAGGCCCATGACATCATCATAATGACCCTGGACATTATCCAGAGCTAGGATTTTTGTTTTGGAGGCATTTATGAGCCTAGTGGCACGTGTGGGCTTCATCTAGGGCCTTTAGAGGCGAAGCCCCCTACCTTTTAGGCCCAACGTTCCACCTGAGGGCCTCAACATCATCCTAGAAGGGCATGACGTCATCCTTGGAAGTGTTTTTAAATGATAATTAATTTTATTTATGTCTAAATTGAATTTGTTTGTAAATTGGCCAGGTTGGCCTTTATTTGACCTGAAATTAATTAAAGGTCACCAATTTTGTATAAATAAACATAAAGTACATTCATTTTTACACAACAACTCCTCACACAAGAGAAGAGGTCTGAAATTTGCGCCCTAGAAGGGATATTGGCTGAAATTATGAGGCACACTCTTGTATAAGGCTAATTTTTTACAAGTTGGATCAATCTTGGAAGCCTTTATGTTGATCTTGCATGGTATTTCATGATTATTCTTGGTGCAAGTAGGTAAAATCTGCATTTTTGTCATCTATTAAATGGTTTATGTATGGTTTTATTTGCTCATACAAGATTATGAAATTGCATGATATGCTTAATGCTTGAAGTAAGGAACTTAAATTGCTACTTTCTTACTTTCTATTTGCCAAGCTTTTCATTGAATTGATCTAGTAACTAGTGAACCCCTAGAGCCCTAGTTTCCTAACACTCTAAGGTTTTGACCTATTTATCTTTGCCTAAGTTCTTATCCCATAAGAATCCTAAGGAGAGAAAGGTGCTAGGGCCTAGAATTGCCTACACCCTATTATCTTGTTTTCTTGAGGAAAATGCATAGGGGGACTTAAGTTACTACTCCTATGCATTCCTCNGCACCTTTCTCTCCTTAGGATTCTTATGGGATAAGAACTTAGGCAAAGAGAAAGGTGCTAGGGCCTAGAATTGCCTACACCCTATTATCTTGTTTTCTTGAGGAAAATGCATAGGGGGACTTAAGTTACTACTCCTATGCATTCCTCTTGGACCTTTGTGCACTATCAAAACTTATTTGTAGCCTTAGAAGAAGCCGTCCACTTGACTCCATAAGCCCTAGCAGGCACTAGTTCTATCCTCTCTCTTATTTAAGGATTGATTAAGCACTCAAACACTCTTCTCCTAAGCTTTTACTAACTATCTCTAACCCTAGTTTAGCCTAGATCACTAACCTATTTGTTGCTATTATAAAAGATTGCTACAGACATCTAATTGCAACAAATTTTCAGCAAAAACTGACCTTTAATGCTAGTTAGACACTTCAAAAATTGCAAGTGACAATTGATTATCATTTTGCCTATTAAAAGATAACTTTTTATTGTCTTTTCAATCAATTTTGAGGCATATTTCTTCCAGTTGATATAAAATACTTATTGATGTTGTAAACCTTCATATTGCTGCAATTTATATCAGCCAACTTATAATTAAGAGGTTCATTGTATTATTAAAGAACTAACATCATTTTGTACTTGAAAATTGTTATATCTTTGCTTGTTGTCTTATTCCGGGCAGGTACACTTTATCCATTACATTTGCTTCATCTCTTAAGACATAAAGACCTTTTGATTTGAGTGACCGGTGAGAGGGGGGTATTCTTATATCCTTGTCTTAGTTTCATCAGCCCTTTAGGTCACTAGGGACGTCTCCCTCGGGGTAATCTTAACATACTCCTAAATAGAAAGGGGTTTCCTACTAAGGTGACAGTGATAGGTCACCCCTTTGTTATGCTAATCTTGTCTCACTTGCCTTGGGATTTGGCCAAGTACAGATTGCGCGATAAAAAATTTGGCGCCGTTGTTGGGGAACATTGAGTCAATTTTCCTCGAACGACACTTTTTCAGTAAGCCTTTATCTAAAGCCTTTAATTCACGAAGCTTACCTGGTGACTCCATTGAGGGTGATTCCCTCTTTTCCCTTTGATGATCCCTAGAAGGATTATCTGGAGACTCCACTAATAACAAAGCCAATCATGGCTTGTAAATGGGACCCGAGTAATTTTAAACCCTTGGATATGAGTGAAATTTTGGGTTACCCTCAACGAATTCCCTCGAGGTATGAAAATTGTCTCCCTAGATTCACTGGTAATGATGGGGTTAGGGCCGAAGATCACATGGATAATTTTTGGGATTTCTTTCAACTCCACCCTATCAGTGATGATGTTGAAGATTTGGCAATGAAACTTTTCTTTTCCACTCTCCATGGCAATGCTAGGAAATGGTATAGTGATCTCCCTGATGCTAACATCACATCTATGAGCCAGTTAGAAGAAACCTTTCTCAAAAAATGGGGTATTAAATTAGAATATGTCCACATGCTAATAAAAAGACTCGAGTACATGAAACAAACTAAGAACAAGACTGTCAAAGAATTCCATACTAGGTTTGAGAATTTGCTATGGCAAATTCCTAGAAGCCATCATCCTAAAGACAAGTACCTCGCTTACCTCTATACCAATGCACTCTTAGTGCGTTTAGGGTTTCTCCTCAGTAAAAAAGGGCCAAGAAAAATCCAAGAAGATTATCACATGGCTATACAAATCGAGGCAAATATCTCCTTGTTCAAGAGAGAACACCTCTTTACTCCATAAATTAAAGCTGATGACCCCAAAGATACCCTAGATGCTCTTAGTCTGGAGAGATTAGTTTCCCTTGATATATTTGTTGGTAAAAACTAGGAAAGAAGGGAACAAGTCATCGACCAACAAGAGGTTGAGGAGAGGGATCCTAATGAAGGTTACCAATCCTACGAGGAAGAGCAAGAATTTACCCGTGCCTTTACCAAGGATAATGAGGACTTAGTTGAACATAGAGAGCTTGAAGATATCAAACATGATGATGAAGTATTAATGTGTTCTCCTCCCTCTGATGAAACCATCCAAAATCCTATTCCTCCTGCACAAAAAGAAGAGGATGAGGTTAGTCACTTTCCTTTTCAGGTTTTTGATGATACCCTATTCTATGATTCAAAGATGAAGAAGAAAGGGAATCCTTGGACGAGCTATACCCTCCGTATTATGAAGCTGAATATGTAGGGGAAAGTCATGAGGACAAGGCACTAATGCTTTCTCTTCCATTTGATGAAGTCATCCAAGTCTTCAACGCTCCTGTATAGGAAGAAATGAATACAATAAATTGTTTCCCTTTACAAGGTTTTGAAGATGCTTTGTTTTGTGATTTGGAAAGTGAAGAACTGTTAGAGGATCCCTTGGATGTTTTAAGCCATTCATGTTATGATAAAGGTAATGACATTGTTGATAATATTGATGAGTTCATACATGGCGGGAAACGTAAATGGGATGTGATTGGGTAAGATGGGGATCCTATTTACGACATTGAGGGTCATTTCCAAATGTTCCCTTTACAACTATCATATGAGGTTACTACAAATTTTGACATTTGACAACAAGGAGATGATGTAGTTGCAGATGATTTCCAAGCACCCAAGGGTGACCTAGTTCTATGTTCTCCTGATGATTTTCAGTCATACCTTGAGGATTTTGATGAGTATTCCTTTGAGCACTTGGATTTACTCCATGAAGAAGATTATCAACCACCGGTATGCTCAGATCTTGATAAATGTGAGGATATTGCTTGCCCAAATCATGGTACTTGTGACAAGCTTTTCCATCTCCCTACCTCGCTATGTCACTAAGGGTGTAGTTGGGAAACATGTTCCTTGTCTTGATATTTCTCCGAGGCAAAGCCTTCTTTTAGAATTCAAGGGTAGGTTGAATACCTTAAGAAGAAGCTTATTATATCACTCTTTCAACTTTCCCTTAGAAATTTTCCAATCATCCTCTAGGTTCTTACTAGTCCTTTCCCAGACCTCAGGATGTGATGACGTCCATGGTAGCCAACCTTCAGACTCTTTGAGTCAGTCTTATGAGCCTTTGAATTTTCATGATCCCTTTGCGAGATGGATTGAGCACTTTCCTAGAAGTGTGACTTGGCATAATTTTGTCCCTCCCTCGTGCCTCCATGAGCTAGACTTTACGATTTTCTATGATATGATGCGTGCTCTAACTCATGTTATTTTTGTGCTTAACTTATCGTTGTTTTGGTTTATGATGAAGCACAGAGGAAGTTATTATGAGATATTGCTAGGATGGTTTCACTGGTTATTTAACTACACCTAGCATTCAACTAATAGGTAAGTAGAGGTAGGTAGGAATTTGCATCCATTGTAAATACCATCTGCATATCATGTTAGTATCATTGTAGTTACATTTACATATTATTTTTTCTCACTTGTATATATCTATGCTCATGATCATATGTTAGATTAGAGATGCTTTTTATTTTATTATATCATATATGAACAAGGGGTGATATCACCACCCTAAGGATTACTGATGCATTTTGTTTGAGATTTAGTAGGCACAGTTCATACCAGAGATGTTGAGGTTCTCATGCACTCTACAGTGAGCACATTTCCCTGAGTTGGAGCCAGATGTTATCCCCTACCCTAGGGATAACTAAGGAGATTATGTCTCGAGGCCCACAGGTCCTAGACATGGAGTACCGAGAGCCATATTGACTTGAGCCTAGACCTGGAGGGCCCATCCTTCTTCTTCAATGCCTCCACCTTATCAGCAACAACAAAATCAGCGGCAGCTAAAGGCCGAGAGGGTAAAAGTACCTGGCAAGAGTTAAAATCCAATATTGAAACCTTTGAGATGCTTCGCCCAGGGATTCCTGAGAAAGTAGTAAAAGAATTCTCAGTAAGAAAAGGGAACTTATAAGATAAATAAACACTTAAGGTATTAGTTGGTGGATAGGAGGTCTCATCATGAGCCAGCCTATTATGACCATGGGCATGTAGTGGTATGACACTGCCACCTATCTGGTCACCAAACCAGGGTAGTGGCTCTTGGTGGAAGAGCTAAGAGAAATGGGGTCTCATCACGAGACAACCTTCTCATCTCCGTGAAATGTTTGTGGATAATGATGTCACCTATGGTCACCAAACTAGGACAATGTCCCTCAACTCTTCCCTTGAAGCATAAAAGAAAAAGATCAAAAGATAATAAAGCTAAGAGTAAAAGGTAGTAAATGGGTTAGGAAACAATGGCATTTATGACAAGGTGCAACTTTCCCTCTACAAAGGCACCCACGGGTAAGACTTACGTTTCCCTGTTATCACTGTAGCCTATGCCCAAACATTTACCCCATGCAACCTCATACACTTACATGACCTGGATTAGATCCCACCTAGGAAACATCCCAAACTTAAGGAGGATTACCCCAATAGGACACCCTGAGACCTTCTCCA
>JASDQU010302722.1:0-13783 GCA_032191745.1 Picea mariana | reverse complement strand
TGTATGTATGTATGTATGTATGTATGTATGTATGTATGTATGTATGTGTATGTGTATGTGTATGTGTATGTGTATGTGTATGTGTATGTGTATGTGTATGTGTATGTGTATGTGTATATGTATATATATATGAGAATCTTGGATTGCATTTTAAAACATCACACATGAATGGAGTACTGACAAATGAATGTTGACCATTCTGATAATTGAATGGTAATGTGCAGAATGCACATGTTCATAATTCATTATGAACAAGAAGTTTTTTATTGGAGCATGCCGAGGTAAAAAATAGGTTAGGGTGAGCCTAACCAAGGTGGCTCAAGGAAAGGAGCAGGAAGATCACAACAAGAAGTAGATTGCATAAGCAAAGAAGGAGAAAAAAGAGGAACACTTTTCTCAGCCTAAGAACTATGAATTGTTTAACAGATTTGTAAGCCTTAGAAGAGTGGTTGTGGGAACAAGTACAACTGGAAAAAGGGAGAGTGAATAGATAAGTAAGTTTGCATGAATAGGCGTGGATGAGTCGCGTTAACTAAATCCAATGAGGCGTTGGAAAGTAACTCAGTTGGACTGAAAGCCAAAGGTTGCGTAGAAGAGTTGGACCAAGGAAGAGTTCCTTGACTCCTTCCTAGTTGTTGGTGTATTTCTCTAGTATGAGAGATGGATTTACTGATGCAGGTAAGTGTTTGACATCATAAGGATTATAGTTACATGACTATAGAAATAATTGAAAATTGTTTGTGTTTTATTTGTGGAAACATTAAGGATAACATGAAGAAGTACATAAGGATGTGCCCAGACATATCTAAAAATGTTTTGTTGAAGTGATACATACATTTTTACCTTTCCTGACAATTAATATAATCATGATATATGACATTTGTAGAAAGGAATTGGAGTTGTTGAGAAAGATAGTTGTCAATGGTGAACAAGCTCAAGAAGAGGATGACTATGAGAAGGTGGTTGTTAAAAAAATGTTGAAGGGACTTTAAAAGTCCCCATAAGGCACTATTAATGAGGTAATATTAGAGAGGGTGCCAGCAACCAAGATAGATATAAAAATGTTTGTGTCTGTATGGTATAAATTATGAAGGGAAATGGTAAGAACCCCCTTTTGAAAATATTTCAGTATCTTAATGATATGCACATAATTTTGAAGTGGTTGTTGTATGCCATCGATACCCAAGTAGGGTACGATTCAGTAAAAGAACCCGAATAGTAGAGAGAGGAAGTTGATGCCAACCAAAGATGAGTTATAATCCTTGTAAGAAAATGAAGGAAGAATGCTTGGGTGCATGCAAGAGAAACTTATAGTTTCATATGTATTGATTTGGGATCATGATCATCCTATAGCCTAAAGCATAGTCCTGCTGCAACAATGAACGAGAATGAATAAGCCATATGGTGAAGCGCTTGGCTAAGCTCCAATGCACCATGGCAAAGTACTTGTCATCAAGTGTGGCAAACTTGAAATCAATACAAGGGTGCATTGAGTGTGAATGTGGCCACGGAAATTGGCACATTGATTAAAGACATTTGATATTTGAATTTCATTTGGTGAATTTAGTATGTTGACAAGATGCATATGTAAATAATCATATTCCCTTTTTCTTTGTATCCTTGAATAAACAAAATGACTAGACTGTAAGTATGCATAGTTTGGAAAATATAATGTACATGAAAACTAACAATTTGTTTGGCTAAGGAATGTTGGAAATGGTATGAAGAAAAGGCTCTTGGATATGGCAGCATAGTAATCCATAAGGAAACCCAATTTCATGTTGAGCCAAAATTCTATGGGAAGGAAAAACCCATGCGTGTGAATCTAGTTCATGTGTAGAACAAATCTGCAAAATAAATGTGGAATTTGGAAATCTGTAGGTGACATATTTGAAAGAAATTTTCGAATTTGAAATTAATGATGATATCTCATAATTTATGTGTACCCATAATACAGGTGAGACAAAAAGGATCTGTCCATGGAAGACAGATGAAGGCTGTTAAGCGGGAAAGCATGAAAAAGGCTACTGATTGGGATAGGAAAACCTGTTGTAAGCCATGATCACCCTAGAACATGCATGTTATGGCAACACAAGCTAGAGGGATGCCTCGACAGAGAAAGTCAGAGGGAGGCCTTGAATGTAAGGCTCAATGAAGTCTTTGAAATTCTTCTTGTGCGAGAAATCCTTGGCAAGCCAAGATGGATCACCCGAATAAGTGTATATCAGAGAAGGGGATACCTGAGCATGGGTCTGGAGGGTGATTGTCTGCAAGGAATAGGAGACTTTGATAATCCTAGTAAACTATTGATTGGGATCATGCACATAATGGGTATGTCTATGAAAAACAATGAGCTTGGATAACAAGATAGCCATGTGGATGCAAATCCATGGACTGCACATATAGGTATTGTGCTAGATTATGAAAAATTACCTCTTGAATTTTGAACAATAGTAATATGTTTCACATGAAATTTTGATTAATGTGAACTTGTTGTCCAAGAATTAGTGGAGACAGGTGGAGAAAGCCAAGAGTTTGAAAAAGTACCTGACCAAGAAAGAAGGTCAAGACTTCTGAAGCAGCTGAATGGGAAAGGCATGACAGGTGTTACCGAGAAACAACACCGAGGATGATGTTCCTTTTTAAGGGGGAGGGTATTGTAACACCCATGTTTCCACCATATTGTAATTAATCATTAATTAGGATTACCATGTTGTGGGATGTGAACGATGTAAATGTGTTATTGTTTGAATTTCCAATAATTGACAGCAGGAGTGAAGCCTCGAAATACTGGCCATGATATCACAAGAGGAAAGAGTCAGGAAACTATAGAAGAGGGTTCATTAGTTCAAATGACCCAAATTCTATTTGCTGAGATAATAAGTCCCATCTAGATCCCGAGGAGGAAGCAGTTAAGGAACGAAGGAATGGTGGTTGAACCATCAACCACCTCCATGAATGGAAGCATGGTTTGACTGAATAATGTCAGCCCAAAGTACCACAAAGTTTGGAAGACTAGGCTGACTTGAGTGTCCTCTAACAAAAGGGACAGGACAAGTCGATAACCTTCCCGAGGAGGAGAAAGGCATGGGGATATATAATGGAGAAGACAGACAAGAAGGAGACATGCGGAGGAGGAGTCATGCATGTGAGTCTATGTGGAGAGTAGGAGATACACCAGACATGAGCGCATGTACAGAGGAGAACATGAACCGAGCTGGAGACTGTGAGTTTGATGCTGAGGAGGCATCTGATAAACCTCACAGAGACCGTGACAAAAAAAAAAATCCTCTGAGAAACTTGTAGAAATTTCCCTGGTGATATCGTGGATTGGCACAGGGGTGGCCAGAGCGTTAAGAATGAATTCCTGTGAGCCTATGATTGGGTGGAAAGGCGAACACCCATAATCAATCAGTTGGTGATCAACTGTAATAGATAAGTATTTTCATGCTCTACGTGGTACAATGGATGCGATGATTGAATGTCTGTGTTTATGGTTAAGTTTTAAATTTTTTGCACAGTTAATAGAAATGCTCATTTTCTTCTATGAACTGCTATATTTACATGGCCTTCTACTTGCCTTATTCTGGGCATTAGAGAGTTATGGAATGTGAGTCTACAAGATATTTGGGGTAGGATTAATTGAAATGTTTAAGTCATGCTGACCTTTTGAGTCTACCTTAGCGGGAATTTAAAGTTCAAACTTAGTGGAAGAAGGGCGCTTCCTTCAGAAATTTCACCCGTGTGACGGAGGGCTCATACCCATGGCCTTAATTAAATCTCGGAAAAAATATGAGTGTAGTCCCCCCCCCGAACCTCCATATTATTCCATACGAACCAGGGTTGGAAACTCCTTGTTAAGGCCAAAAATAGGGAAGCTAACCAGGCTTCAAAACTTCAGGAATTCAAAGCTCCAAGACATATGACTTCACAACCCTCGAAAATAGTTGAAGGTCGGAGCCACAAAGTTAATCTAGACTTTTGATAGTAAAGGGACGTGTGTCCACCGATCAATGGTTATCCGCAAGTTTGGTTATTTAGCGACATCGAAATGTTAACACAATAATGCGCGAGTTTACCCGAAGATCTATAAGCCGGAGTAAATAATGGTCATGAACACTAGGTGCACGTGGTGATGGATTAGGCATGGTTCGAAGTTTGAAGATCTGGGAGAAAGCAAGAATATTACAAGCCAAACTATTGAATGCCGAATTTATGAAGCAAAATGGACCATCGATCCTTGGATCCTTCAGGATCCCTCTCAGTTATCTATCTGGGGACTCCATTGAGAACCCCTCTTAATCCTTCGATCATTCAGAGGCAAGACCCATGTGTGATACTTTGACGAAGTCCTACTTCGGGAGAATGGAGTGGACGTAGAGTCAAAACTCCCAAAGTCCGAAGTTGTGAATTAACATGAACCATGGATCTAAGGATCCTCTAGAACCCTTATCGACCGTCAGATTGAGCCTAATGAAAAGATGGCGTCAGGTACTTTAGCGTAGTCATGCTCCGGTAAGTTTAACCGGTAAGTGAAAGAGAATATCCTTGGAGCACCGAAGGATGGAGTGACGTAGTATATTGACGTCACCTAGGGTGACGTGGAATGATTGTAGGTGTAACATGTGTCACCTCGACTTGTGATTTTCACAGACCCCAGGTATCGAATGGATTTAAACATGTGGCACCAGTTAATTGGGCCACGTGTCACCCTTGTCTTCTGCCAAATGTCATTTTTTGGGCCTAGACCTTGGTCAGCCCGACGCTAACCACTTCAGGAGCAATACAAAATTTACATGGCCAAACTCCCGAATACCGAAATTGTGAAGCGACAAGGGCCATCGACATGGAGGACCTTCGAGACCACTCATGACCATTGGATATACTCCTCGATCAATTCAGCTTTGACCAACTCCAGGAGTAAGGAGAGGGTTACACAATGGAACCCCCAAAGGCTGGAGTGGTGAATTAACATGGATCGTAGATCTGGGGATCCTTCAGGATCTTCCTTGGCCATTAGATCTATGCCAAGGTCAGCCCTACGTTGACCACTCCTGAAAGAAGGGGGAGGTAAATGAGTGGAGCACCTGAAAGACAAATTCATGAAGTGATAGGAGTCGTAGATCAGTTGGTCTACTTGAATAAACCATGACCATGAGATCTAGGCTATGGTCAGCTCGACGCTGACCAACTCTGAAAGTCACAAGGAGTTTTCTCTACAAAATCTTATGAAGGGCGAAGTCCTAAAGTAATGAGAGCTGTAGATCTACGGATCTACATGGTCGGATCTCGACTACGAGATCTGAAGGATGTTTGAAGGCTGTCAGTCTGGTGTGACATGGAAAGATGACGTCACCATGGTGATGTGGACCCATCATCGACGTGCCATGTGTCACCGAGATATGGACATTTTGTAGATCCATTATGCATGTTGGAGCTTGACACGTGTCACCCCCTGATGAGGGCATGTGTCACCCTTGACCCTTGCTATGTGTTAGCCCTTGGTATGTGCCTGCACAACCAGAGTGGTTGGTGAAGTGACCGGGACTTCGGGACTCCTGAGGGTTTGGGGTGTAGTATTATAGAGAGACCGAAGGCCCGAAGGCCATGGCCACATGGAAAGTTTACAGGACTTCGGGAGTTTGGGACTCCGAGAGGTCTCATGCATAGACAAAAAAGGGCGCTCAACACCGAAGTGTCGAACCCTCCTCACTTAAGTGTTCAATGAGAAAGGAGCCCTGCCGTGAGATGGAACGGTGGATGGGGTTCCACCATGGAGGTAAGGACTTGGAGATGGTGCATGTGAGATGGATCGACGTGGGCGTCACGTGGTATTTGACTATTGAAGCTTACAGAACTTTGGAAGGGCATAACTTCTGATTCAAATCTCAAATTGGAGCATGGCGACAGTGGTTGGAAAGCTCTTGATGAGAAGAAGAGGATGAAGACCTCAGACATAGGATTTGAGACATTTGAGGGAAAATAAATTTAGACGCCCCATTCCTCAAAAAGTTACTTTATGGTTGGTTATGTTATAGTAACACCATATATTAATCCTTATGGAAGGATAACACTCCTCAAACAATCCTTTCTTTTACAATAACAATGTTCTTCAATATGCTCCAATACATTGCTTACACTTCTTTATATAGCATTCTCTATTTTCTAGGAACATTCTAGAGAATGAATCTTCTAGAAAGCCTATTTATTATATATAGTTACCATAGTGGGCGTTATTTAATAATATAGAGGACCTAGTCCACCTTACATTGAATGGCCTCCACTAATAATACATAACCACATTCTCATCGGTTACCTCCATAGGTACCCCATATTACCTCTCTTGGTATACTATATTTTATCCCCCTTCACATGGTTCATCCTCAAAACACATGAAAACACCATACAAAATGATTTGCTAAGCAATGTAGCCAACTAGTACCAAGTACGACCATCCATTCATCCTAATGGAAGATGAACATGATGTCCAACTGTTTCCTTGCTACCCTGACCTTGCTCCGCATCGTGTCGGTGTTGCCATGGGATTGTTTCTCTATCCTAATGTCTTACTGTAATGTTGTAGGCCTCCATGCACCTCCAGATTGGTTGCCTTTTTGGTTCCCTACTGGTGCATAAGTGTGTTGATGCTCATGCCCTGGCCTTGATGATTGTTGTTTCTCTATATGATGTGGATGACGATATACAACAACTATAGGTGTTTGTTTTTGTTTTCTTCAAATCTACAACTCATTGTGCCTTTGATTTAATGACCTCCTTAGCTTCTTTATTGTTTCCATATTGTGGCTTTGTTTCATCTCATTTTGTAGAATCTACCTCTAATTCAACTTCGGACTCAGAAATAACTTCTTTGATGGCCTTTGTGGGCCCATCTTCCTTACTAAGAGACACATCCTGCAATGTGATTTTATTTTTCTTGTACTGCAACTTCAAAAACATATTTTGCACATTAATATTGATGGTACCCACTGATTCTATCCAAGGATATCCAAAAACAATATCCACTTCATCCATATCCATAGCATAAAAATTAGAATGCAACACATATTTGTCCATGGTGATCTTCAAATCTTTAAAATATTGAACATTTTCACCCTCAACCTGTGTGCTTTGAACATTTTTTGCATGAACTTGCAATATATTAACCAATTGAACATTGATAAAAAAAAATTGGCAACTAGGATTAATAGAAACAATGATATTTTCTTTATGAATACATCCATGAACTTGTAATACAGAGTTGCCACATGAAAATAAACCCCTAGTGCTCTTTTTATCTTGTGTTTCAACACGAGACCACCTATCAAAAAATACATTTTATTCAAGTTCTTCATCGAAAATCCCCATCATATTGACCTGGTCCAATGATTGCCACCATGTGCCAGCATCGTCTCTAAGATATAAGAATAAATAAAATCTCCACTTATCTTTCCATTTTGACTTGTGAACCTTTAGGAATTATTCAATATTAGGACCATCATCTTTGCCAGAAAAAAAAATAGCTTGTTTTCCATAACCCAAAAATAAAACTAGGGATTTAAAAAAACAATTTACAATGCAAATCACACGGGTTTTTTTCTCCGGGAAAACCCTAAAAATTTGCCAAAATTAAAATGATAATAACTTCACTTCCTGAACTCCGTTTCGACCAATTTTATTTTTTAAATTGGGAATTTTTCCAAGAGGAATTCAAATTTCCAATTATTTTTCTGCAAATTCTGAGAAGAAAATTTCAGATCTGAGTCTGAAAAGTGTCGCTCCCTTTCTTATTTTTTAAAGAATCTGCAAAATGAACAAAAAATGTCTTCCCTTCTTTGGCCAGGGAAAGTGCTCTAATACCAATTGTTAAGTACCATAATAGATATGAATATAAATCTCAAAATAAACCCATAATATAAACAAGAATAAGACCCATTATGGTAGTTAGATATAATAACCCCTTGAGGTAGGGTAACACCATACATTAATCCTTATGGAAGGATAAAACTCCTCAAGCAATCCTTGCTTGTACAATAACAATATTCTTCATTATGCTTCAATACGTTGCTTACACTTTTTTATATAACACTCTCTATCTCCTCAGAACCTTCTAGAGAGTCTTCTCACATTTATTATATCTAACTATTATAATGAGTCTTATTTAATAATATAGTGGACCTAGTCCACCTTACATTGGATATACATAACCACATTCTCATTGGGTACCTCCCTAGGTACCCCATATTACCTCCCTACGTATACTACATAACATCTCCCTTCACATGTTTCATCCTTGAAACACGTGAGGAAACCATACAATATGTCTGGATAAGAAATGTAGCCAAATGGTACCAAGTACGACCATCCATCGATCCCAATGGAAGCCAAACATGATATCCAATTGTTACCTTGCCACCCTAAGCTTGCTTCGCATCATCTCGGGGCTTCCATGGGATTGTTTATCTATCCTGATGTCATCCTACAGTGATGGTAGTCCTCCATATGCCTCTTGACTGGTCGCATTTTTGGTGCCATGCTAGTTCATAAGTGTGTTGATGCTTACGCCCCTGCTTTGATGACTGTGGTTTCTCTATATGGTGTAGATGGCGATATACAACAACTGTAGGAACCTGTTCTTTTTTCTTTAACTCTGCAACATAGTGTGTCTTTGATTCAATGATCTCCTTGCCGTATTTATTGTGTCATTCACATTGCTTTCCTTCATCTCCTTTTGTAGGCTTTGTCTTTGATTCAAATCCAGAATATGCGATAACTTCTTTTCTCCCCCCCGTGGGCCCTTCTTTCTACTAAGCGACACATCCCACAATAACTTTCTTTTTCTTGTACCAAAGTTTCAAAAAAAAAAATTCCCCATTAATATTAACTGTACCAATTGTGGCCATCCAAGGATATCCCAAAACAATATCCACCTCATTCATATCTATAGCATAAAAATCTAAATGCAACACATATTTATCCATATTGAGCTTCAAATCTTTAAATTTTTTAGCATTTTCACCCTCAACCTGTATGCTTTGAATCTTTTTTGTAGGAAATTGCAGTCGATTAACCAACTGAACATTGATAAAATTATGCATGCAACTAGGTTTAATAGAAATAATAACCTTCTCCTTATGAATACTACCATAAACCTATAATATAGAGTTTCCACATGAAAATAAACTCTTACTGCTCTTTTCATCCTTACACTTTGTATGATACCACTTGTCTAAAATTAAATTTTCCAAAATTAAAATGATGATAACTTCACTTCCCGAACTCCGTTTCGGCCGATTTTCTTTTTGAAATTGGGAATTTTTTTGAGAGGAATTGAAATTTCCAATTATTTTTCTGCAAATTCTGAGTAGAAAGTTTCAGAACTGAGTCTGAAGTGTGTCACTCCCTTTCTTCTTTTTTAAAAAATCTGCAAAATAAACCAAAAATTTCTTCCCTTCTTTGGTTAAGGAAAATGCTTTGATACCAATTGTTAAGTACTAGAATAGATATGAAGATAAATCTCAAAATAAACCCATAATATCAACAAGAATAAGACCCATTATGGTAGTTAGATATAATAACCCCTTGAGGTATGGTAACACCATACATTAATTCTTATGGAAGGATAAAACTCCTCAAGCAATCCTTGATTGCACAATAACAAGATTCTTCACTATGCTTCAATACATTGCTTACACTTTTTTATATAGCACTCTCTATCTCTTCGGAACCTTCTAGAGAGTCTTCTCACATTTATTATATCTAACTACCATAATGAGTCTTATTTAATAATATAGTGGACCTAGTCCACCTTACATTGAATATACATAACCACATTCCCATTGGGTACCTCCCTAGGTACCCCATATTACCTCCCAAGGTATAGTACATTCCATCTCCCTTCACATGTTTCGCCCTCGAAACACATGAGGAAACCATACAATATGACCGGCTAAGAAATGTAGCCAATTTGTACCAAGTACGACCATCCATCCATCCCAATGGAAGCCGAACATGATATCCAATTGTTGCCTTGCCACCCTGAGCTTGCTCTGCATCATGCCGGGGTTGCCATGGGATTGTTTATCTAGCATGATGCCATCCTACAGTGATGGTAGTCCTCCATGTGCCTCTTGATTGGTCTCCTTTTTGGTGCCATTCTAGTTCATAAGTGTGTTGATGCTCATGCCCCTGCCTTGATGACTATGGTTTCTCTATATGGTGTAAATGGCGATATACAACAACTGTAGGAATATGTTCTTTTTTCTTTAACTCTACAACATAGTGTGTCTTTGATTCAATGATCTCCTTGACGTATTTATTGTGTCCTTCATGTGGATTTCCTTCCTCTCCTTCTGTAGACTCTGCCTCTGATTCAACTTCAGAATCTGCGATAACTTCTTTTCTTTCCCCCGTGGGCCCTTCTTTCTTACTAAGTGACACATCCTGCAATGTAACTTTCTTTTTCTTGTACCAAAGTTTCAAAAACTTATTTTCCCCATTAATATTAACTATACCAATTGTGGCCATATAAGGATATCCCAAAATAATATCCACCTCATTCATAACTATAGCACAAAAATATGAATGCAACACATATTTGTCCATACCGAGCTTCAAATCTTTAAAATTTTTAGCATTTTCACCCTCAACCTATGTGCTTTGAATGTTTTTTGCAGGAAATTGCAGTCGATTAACCAACTGAACATTGATAAAATTATGCATGCAACTAGGGTTAATAGAAACAATAACCTTCTCCTTATGAATACTACCATAAACCTGTAATATAGAGTTTCCACATGAAAACAAACTCTTACTGCTCTTTTCTTCCTTACACTTTGTATGATACCACTTGTCTAAAATCAATTTTACATATGCTTCATTAGAAAGTGCCATCAATTCATTATAATTAAATGAGTTCCACCATATGCGAGCATCTTCTTGTAAACCATAGTGTAGACAAATTCTCCACTGATATTTTCATGATGACTTTTGATGTTGTATATATTCTTCAATACAAGGGCCATCATCCTTTCTAGTAAAAATCATCTTACTTAGAGAAATATTATACAAAAAGTAGGGTTTATAAAATAAATTAGTATGCAAATCGTGCGGCTTTTTCCAGAAAAACCCTGAAAATGGCTGAATTTAAAATGCTCATAGATTTACTTCTCGGACTCTGTTTCGGCCAATTGTTTTTTTTAATTGGGTATTTTTCTGAGAGAAATTCAGATGTCCAATTTCTTTTGCCAAATTCAGCTCATAAATTTTTCAATCTAAACCTTAAGTGTGTCACCCTTTTTTTTCCCTAGAAAAAATATGCAAAAAATAGCCCAAACAATTCTTCCCTTTTTTGTCCAAGGAAAATGCTCTGATACCAATTGTTAAGTACCTGAATAGATCTAAAAATATATCTTAAAATAAACCCATAATATCAACAAGAATAAACCAAACCATTCACCAAATATTGAACACAAGAATGTAGACAAAACCCTTGAGCTAGGGTAACACCATACATTAATCCTTATGGAAGGATAAAACTCCTCAAACAATCCTTACTTGTACAATAACAATATTATTCACTATGATTCAATACATTGCTTACACTAATTTATATATCATTCTCTATCTCCTCAGAATATTCTAGAGAGCCTTCTCACATTTATTATATCTAACTACCATAATGGGTCTAATTTAATAATATAATGGCCCTAGTCCACCTTGTTGATTTCTTGGTAGTTGCGGGAGGTATTAAACTCCAAGTGTAACCTTTGTACTTATAATAGAATATTCTGGAAGTAAGAGAATCACTAAACAAATGTGTGAAACCCCTAGAAGAGAAGTCGGCGCAAAGAGAATAATAATAATAAAGTATTAAAAGGCTCCAGAAAGTAAGGTCGGCCCCACATGAAAAGACACCTTGGCATACTAGTATAAATAGATGCTAGGTGCTCCTCATTTGTACACACTCACACTCAACACAAATAGGGCACATGTTTGAGGAAGAGCAGCTGCAATTGCAACAAAAGGAGGCACAAGTCTAAAGAGGGTGGTGTAGCAGTTGTTGTGGTGTAATCTCAGTCTTTCTGGTATCTCTCTTGTGTGCTTCTCTTGGTAAAGGTAATGTTCTATTAGTAGAGGTATGTTCTCTTGGTATTGTCTTGCTATTGCAGTAGTGGTTTTTCTGGTTAGGGTTTATCTATTGGTTCTAGTGTGGACTTGTCAAAATCATTCTATCTAAGAAAATGTTAGTGTGCTCAAGGGTGGCATATGTGAATGCCTATAGTTGGGTGACAATGATGTGACATTGTCTATGGTTAAACGAGCATACCAAAATTTTAACATGGGATCAGAGTTGGTTTCCTTCATAACAGTCTAACTGTTGGAAGGAATATCCTCATTTTCCCCCATTTTCAAGCTCGTTGAGCACTTACTGAACCACCAAGAAGTTCGCCTAAGTAGGGTGCATCTTTCCCCTAGATCAAATCTCCAAAATTATGAAATTAAAATTTAGGGTTTCCTCATAAAACCCTAGGTATGCAGTGCCAGTTGTTGTTGCAGTAAAATTGTAGTGTCAGTTTCTTTGTGTCAGTTGCTTCGTGCCAGTTGCAACACTAGTTGCAGTGCCAATTGCAACACCAGTTGCAGTACCAATTGCNAATTTTTGGTTGTCCTAGTGCTCCTTACCCTTGCGCATCTCCAGCTACCTTCAGATGGCAAGTTGGAGCACTTTGAGTTTTTTTGGGTTCGTCATTGCTTACCACTATTGTTGGATGGTGTCGTTGCCTGTCATTTTTTTCCGTTGTTGCTAGAGGTATGTACTTGTATATGTTTAAACTATATCATTATATTGAGGGTGTTTGCAAGAGAAGGTATCTTTTTTCCAGGCAACAATCGAAGATCTAGGGGGATCTCAGATCCAACACATTTAGAGGAACAATGCACTCCAGGTTTGATTGTTTTGATATGCCTCTAGTTGTTTGTGATCCTATAAACATCTAGTTGTATTTTGATCTATTAAAGTTATGATTATCATACTAACCTTTGGTCAAAGTTAAAGTTATAAGCTAACTCTAGTCAAAGTATTAGATTAATTAAGGTTGAGATTTTTGAGTTTACTTGCATTATATTCCAAAACTTAGATTTTTGTCAAGAAAGCATATTGTCTTAGTACAGGGTACAAGTTGGAGAGAATACTTGTCATCTTGAGTAAAGGAGACTCAAAAAAAAAGCAACAACACTCATTCTTGAATATAAGACTCTAGATTCCAGGTTTGATTGATTAAATTGACAAGTTTCCAATTTGCACATATCAAGTTTGATAATTGCTACATTACAAGTTGTGATAGCAATCCTTGAAAAGTTCCATTACTGCTAGATACAATGAATACTTGGTAGCATGTGAGTACTATTGATATAAATGATTATTGTACTTGTTTTCAAGATGAACTAACATCTCCTCTAGGAGATACTTGTTTTGCTTCTAGGCAGGTAATGATATGTTGATTACCATGAAATTGTCTTTTATTCTTGTTAACATAGATGTGTTCTTTTGAAAATGCTATTATATTGGAAATACTTTTGCTCTTGTTGCTCTTGTCTCAGACAAGTTATCTTGTAGATTCCATGGAGGTTACTGTTCGTGCTCTTTTCGTCAATGTGTGAGCAAAAAGTGAGCACTTACATGCCTAGTTGGGCTCTTCTAGTCATGACAGCTGTAATGCAAAAGGTTAGAAAGAAAACAATAAAGGTATTAACAAGAATTAAACAAGAACTAAATAACAACATG
>JASDQU010302721.1:3515-13843 GCA_032191745.1 Picea mariana | reverse complement strand
CATCTTAACACCAAGTCACCTAGGAAGAACTCTCTGTCTTTTTCCTTGAGATTGAACAATGCTTTCATATCGTCCTGGTATTTCTGCATTTTCTCATCAACCTCCACTCTGAGCTGTTGAACTTCAATCAGTTGGTTAATTCTTCTGGTTACATGATTGGGCTCTTCGTTTTGATCCTGCCATAATTTCATCACTGGCAATGCTAAGTTTATAGGCAGAACTGCCTCGGTCCCATATACCATCTGAAACGGCGAAATGCCGATAGACCTTTTAGTGCTGATGCGGTTTGCCCATAATGCGTGCTTCAAATGTACATGCCAGGACCTCTTGTTTTCGTTCAGTACCTTTTTGATTACGTTTACCAGGCTCTTATTAGATGATTCAGCCAGCCCATTTCGCTGAGGGTAATAAGCAGTGGAATGGTCGAGAATGATACTATACTTTTGGCAGAAGCCGATCATAGCCATGGACTTGAAAGCCTGGGCGTTGTCGGTAACAATCTTCCGGGGACACCCGAATCTTGACAAGATGTTATCTTCCAAGAAGTCGATCACCACTGAGTCTGTTGCCCTTTTAGTTGGAATTGCTCCACCCACTTTGTAAAATAATCTGTGGCTGTTAAGATCCACTTATGATGAGCACTGGAATGGGGATTGATTTCCCCTATGAAGTCTAATCCCCATTGTTGAAACGGGGCTTCAGTTTTGACTGGAACGAGTGGTAGTGCAGGGAGTTTCTGTTTACCGACGAATATTTGACACGAGTAACAGGCACGTACTTTGGCATTGACGTCCGAAAATAGCTTTGGCCAATAGTATCCGGCCCTCAAGATCTTATAGGCTGTGGCTCTCCATGCATGGTGTCCTCCACAGATTCCTTCATGAAATTATTCTATGACCCGTGGAGTTTCCGACTCAACCAGACAGACCAGTACGAACCCGAGTGGATCCTTCCAGTATAGTTGATTTTCGGAGATGCAATATTTTACAGCGTGGAGTTTTAAGGTTCTGTATTTGGCTGGTGTTAGTCCATCTGGACATTTCAGGTTTAACAATTAGAAAACTGCATCTTTATACCAGTCTGATGACATGAATTTTTCTTCAACCTCGCTTGGATATGTTTGGTCATATGGCTCTTGCAAACATGTGTCTCCGTCTTCCCCCAGTAGGCAATTGATGTCAAGAGCTCTAAGGTTCGACTCAGCCAAGAGTTTGGCTAGACCCTTTCCCTTTATCAATTTAGTAGGCTTGATTTCTAGATCAAATTCTTGTATCTTAGCGAGCCAGCACCCTCGTTTTCCATCACTGTCCGGCTGTACCAGTATATCCTTCACAACACTGGTTGGTACGTACGCGATCATTTTTGAATGTAGAACGTAGGTTCTAAATGCTTTTAGCGCATTCACCATTGCGTATGCCTGTTTTTCTATTATATCATATTTTAGTTCGGCGTCTCTAAGGCTCTTGCTAAAAAACGCGATCAGGCGTTCAAAGCCTTCATCATCTTTTTGCAGTAACACCGCGGCGATAGTATGTTGAGAAGCGAATGAGAAGATGAAGAAATCTTTCAAGTAATCTGGGCTTGTTAACACAGGTGCCTCGCTGATGAATTTTTTAATACGCTTGAATGACGCTTTAGCCTCGGTCGTCCAATTTACTCTGCTATCTTTCTTCAGCATTCCTGTGATCAATTTGACAATCTCAACAAAATTTGGTATAAACCTTCATAAAAAATTTATTGTACCTAAGAAAGATTGAATTTCTTTAACGTTTCTAGGAATACTGATAGTTTGTATCACTTCAACCCTCTTAGGATCAATCTTAATCCCATCTTTAAATATGATATGCCCCAGAAGCTTACCTTCCTGCATAGCGAAATGTGATTTCTTTGGGTTCAAAGACAGACCATACCTGCGGCATTTTTCGAAAGTTTGTTTTAAATGGATCAAATGTTCTTCGTCGGTTTTAGAAAAAACCGTCAAATCGTCAAGGTATATTAATACGAACTTATCTCTTTCTCCAACGAAAGCGATATCCATGGCGCGCTGGAAGGTAGCCCCTGCATTCATTAAACCAAAAGGCATTTTATCATACATGAATGTACCCCATGGTGTGGTGAAAGCGGTTTTTTCTCTGTCTTGCTCGTTCATGGCGATTTGGTTGTACCCAGAAAACCCATCTATCATAGACATTCGATTTGCTCCAACTACCCTTTCCAGGATGTGATCCATTTTAGGAAGTGGATAATTATCTTTAAGGGAGGATCTGTTCAAGTTCCGGAAATCCACACACAGTCTGATTTCTCTGTTCTTTTTTCTGACAGGGACCAAATTTGCCACCCAGTCTGAGTATCTTAGAGGTACAATTATTTTCGCATCTAAGAGCCTCTTAACTTCCTTTTCAATAACAGGCAACAAAATGGGGTTAAACTGCCCGAGCTTCTTCCTAAAAGGTTTGACTCTGGGCTTCAAAGGTATCTTGTGCTCAATTATAGAAGTATCATATGTTCGAAGCTCGTCATAGGACCAGGAGAAAACATCTTTATACTGTCTGAGTAAGTCTCTATACTGGCCTTTTACCTTAGGAGGGAGGAATTTAGATATCTTTACTATCCTGGAATATTTTTCAGTTCCTATGTTGCAATCCTCCACTTCTTCTGGTTGGGGCTGCAAAGTGGACTTCACCGGTATGTCGTTCTGATCGAAGAGTCTTTCCAAAGGAATTAAGCCTTTCGGGATTTGGTTATTTTTGAAGACTAACATGCGATGATCCGCTATTTTTTCTCGGAAGGTTTCAGGATCTTCATCTTCTTGCATAATCCACATCGGGTCGTTTTGGTTTTCTTGATCTGGATGGGTTTCAGAGAACTCGCCTATTGCTATAAGAAATTTTTGAATTTGTTCGTCATCTTCAAAAACCTGCCAGTGTCGGACATTGTCTAGTATAGAGGGTTTATATTTGATTTCAATATGATATTTCAGTTTAACATTCGTGGGAGGGGAAAAGGTTGAGGCTGCCTTAGCCAATGTGTCAGCATGTAGATTCTCTGTGTGAGGAATAAAATGGACTTTTATAGATGAGAAATTTTTTTCCATCAAATCCCAAGCACAATTTCTGTATGTTCTTAGTCTGGGATGCTTGGCTTGGTATTGTCGGTTTACTTGTCTTACTATCAATTCAGCGTCACCGTAAACCTCCAAGTTTTTTATATTTAATTTCTTTGCAGCCTCTAAACCTAAGATTAATGCTTCATACTCACATACGTTATTGGTGTAATCTATATCCCACTGCAAATGATATGAGAAAGGGACAATAAACTTACCTTCAGGCGCTACTAAAAATACACCAGCACCAGCTCCTTCAGAAGATGAAGCGCCATCGAAGTACATTTTCCAGATACCATTTTTGCATAGTTCTTCAGTCAAGGGGCTAAGCTCTTCCTGCTTCATATCAAGTTCTTCTGGACACCCATCTAAACCATCTAAACCATCATCAAATGATAATATGCAATTCCCCAGATCTTGGTCTGCAACGTAAATGGGAAAGTTATTTGGATTCAGAGGATCACTGACAGTATATGCTAATCTTGTTTCTCGGTACAAACAGGTAAACTGACCACCGAAAATTGGGATTGTGGCATAGGAAATGTCCAATTGTAGAAAACCCCCCAACTTGGCTCCCGATGATCTGGATAATAACATACCATATTTGGGGGGAATATTTGCAATAACCACATCCATCAGGATACTCTTGACCGGGATCTGAGCTAGGGTAACTACCAGATCTTTTATCATTCCCATACATTTAACCTTTCTTGAATCAAAGGAGTATAGGTCTCCATAGAGTCTAGTGATCTGGAGCCCCAACCTCTCCATTATAGTTTTGGGCATAACATTATGTGAAGCCCCGGAGTCTAACATGCAGTTATGCAGTAGCTGGTCATGTATATTCAGGGTGATATAGAAAGGGGCGACGTTGTCTTTGAATCCCTCGAAATGAGGTCCAAAGGTGATGTTAGGTCTGTCATCTTCTAGGTTGATAACGTCGGAGTGACTTTCTGGCTCATAAACACCTATTGCTTTGGCAATTTGCTTCCGATAAGTGGGGTTTTTTGCTAATTCTACCAAAGGAATCGGTATCTTAATTTTATTTAATTCATTTTCAAAATTGTAAGATGTATTGGCCTTGTCCATTTCTTTGGTTAAGTCCTCCGAGCTTTTTTCTTCCGACTTGTTTACCTGGATCACTTTATTACTCGTGACCTTAGTCACAGATGTAACTTTATCTATCGGCCTTGTTTCCTTTGTTTGGTTTTCAACTTTTTTCACCTCAGACTCTTGAGTCTTTGTTATCTTGACTTTATTGCTGGGTAACAATGTCTCTTCCAAAGGAGGTTCATGAGATTGACCCCTTGGCAGGATTTTCTTAGGTTGGTCCATTGAGGTGGGCTTATTTTTTGATCTTAGATTGTATCTGGGTTGAAAATCAGCCGCTATCATTTCTGTTTCTGGTTGAGATACGCAGAGGTCAGTATGATCACCTTCTTCTTCTTCATTAGATGGTTGAGGAGTATTTAAGGATTTCTCATAGTCTTCCCTAGTCAGAAATGGTTGCGAACACTCATCACTGAAACATGCAACTTCATCTTTCGAATCTCCGAAATCTTGGAGGTCACTTGCTCCTATTAAATTTTCGTTTTTTAGTGGAGCTTGTATTTTTTGATCTTCATTCTTTATTTGCCTCTGTTGATTTTGGGGATTTGGGTTTCTCCTGAAGTCCCTTTTGTTAGAAGAATCAACTTTAGCCTGATCCAACTCCATCCTAGAGATTTTGTTAGACAGATCTTTAATTATTTGGGCCATATCATCCACTCTGTTGTCAGTGTATCTATTTGACCCGGAAGGACCCGCTGGTTCCCTGTAGCGTCTATTATCACGGTTGCCAGTTTCTACTTTAGCCTTTAACTTACCCGAAGCCATCATATTAGATTCTATTTCGACAACATCGTCTTGCATTCTATTCAATGTGGCTCCTCTTCTTTCTCGCAAAAGCAATGCAAAATCAGGTTCAAAGGCTCCCGCAAAGGTTACTTTGGCTGAGGGTTCAGAAGGTTTAATAGCGGCTGGAATTTTATTATAAAGTTTGTTAAATCTCAGAATAAATTCCATAACGGTTTCTGAGTTCTTTTTCTTTAGG
This sequence comes from Picea mariana, assembly GCA_032191745.1. Taxonomy (NCBI): domain Eukaryota; kingdom Viridiplantae; phylum Streptophyta; class Pinopsida; order Pinales; family Pinaceae; genus Picea; species Picea mariana. The sequence continues at coordinate 8,648 of JASDQU010302721.1, read as the reverse complement.
GACCCAAACTCGGTAAGGTAATACAAGTGATCCTTTCGCTCTCCCCATTGTCTGAGGAAAGAATCTTCCAAGGCGTCATATGTCTGAATAGAAGCTGCAGGAAGACTCCGAAACCAAGTTCGGACCTGTCCTTTGCAGGTCTGGACAAGTAGCCTCGAATAGAAATCTTCGTGTTCGATACCACAGATATCTGCGAACTGGTCAAAAAAGTTTATATGCTCGGCTGCGGTTAGATCTCCCTCTCTAGTGAACTTAGGAAGATTTTTGATGTAGTTGTCAGGTAAATCATGGAGGGGAACGGGTAAAACCAAGGGAGCGTATCTTACCGCTACTTTTGCAAATACTCCGGGAGGAGGGACATTCAGTCGTCCTCCACCTCCTCCTCCGACGCCTGCCATTGACTTGGGAGTGGGAAAAGAGGGTGTAACACACTCTTTTGAATCAGATGAAACTGGGAAGTTCTGTTGAAGAAAGGTTGGTATGTCAAATGACAACGATCTTTCCAAAGGACATTTTCCCTTGTTTATAGATGAACAAGTCTGATGTGGCTCACTCCTAAATTTTGAGTAGTTTGTTTCCGGATCTTGGATATCAGATAGAGGGCTGCAGGAAGTAGGAGGTTCTGAAGGACATTTAGTCTTTAAAAGTGGGTTCTCGGGTTTTTTGATTGAAGCGGTTGCCTCAAACAAGCCTCTCGCTCTTAAAATTTTTTCAGGATTATTAACAGGCGTAATCGGCTTGCCATCCGGGTTCTGTCTGGTATGCCTTCTACCAGATGCCAGTTTGTGTTTCAGTGGAGTCGCCAAGTGACATATTAAAAATCCTTAAAACTGTGTGTATTCTATGTTCACTATCAAAGAGTAACACTATCAACGAAATAATTTGTCGTTTTTCCCAGGGAAAAGATTTCGTAACTTCGCTCCCCGACAACGGTGCCAGAAAGATGTTGTTCCTGAGTCTGTACTTAAGGCTTAAAAGTACAGTGTCAAGGCATCCGAAAGTATGATAAAGGTTGATAAAGGGTTACATTAACCTTCGGTGTAGGAAACTAATGAGGGTTTCTACGTTCTAGCTGTCTAGCTTCCAACTGTTCCTGGGTAGCAATATCTTGTTCAATGGCTGCCCATGAACGTTCTAATTCCTCCCGGGTATTCGCAGTTTTAAGAATCGTGTCAAAAAGATTTAAAGAGATATGTATTTGATTAGATAGTCCGGGTTGAATATTAGGTTGAGTTGCTGCAGGGACAGTCATTGAGGAACAATACCAGTATGGAAATAATTTAAGGGGAGATTTCAACGCTGTTTTAATTCAGTCGAAATAAGAGAAATTTTTGCATGAAGAACAAAATAAGAATGTAAACTGAAGGCCCTTTCCCATAACTATATTATTTTTTAGTAAAGATGTGAAATGAGAGAAGAACATTTAACTGTGAATAACGTAAGGTTCCTATCAGTAGAAAACTCACACATACGTGGAAGAAGAAATTGACATAGAAATAATTGACATAGTGTAAATAAGTATAAAATTCCATAAATGCAAATTGGTCTTACACCCAATGATAGCTGGTGCAGAGGAAAGACAAGAAACAATTACAGAAAGATAAAATCCCTTCACTATAGTAGTGGTCGTACTAAATTATAGTGATACACATCAATTATGTAGAGCGAAATGAAAAGAAACAAAAAACATAACGAAACAAACTTGTAACACAGTCGTGACAGAATCGGGAATCTTCAAATTTGCTTGTATTAACTTTCTTCATGCAAAAACTCTATTACAATCAAAACCAAAAAGTCCAGCCTTGTGCTTTTCTTTTTACGATCTATTTATACAAAATTTACCTCTCGGTTTTAGAAGAGAAAAATCACTCCATCTGTCCTAATCTATTTTCAAAAAGTGCCAGGTGTTTGTCGTTGCTCAGATTCAATGCATATGATACATTTGTCCATAAAATGGAATACAAGCTGTGAAGATTCCCGATTGACAACTGGGAGGAGCGAAATCACTCCATTTCTCCTACTCTAGTTTCAAGAAGTGCCAGGTGCTTGTCTTCGCATGGATTCAGTGTACATGATACATTTGTCTACAAACTGGGACACAAGCTGTGAAGGCTCGGCATGACAATTGGCTTCGGCAAAATAGCACTCTCGGGCTAATTGTGGAAGTTTATCCCCCATATGTGCATCAACGATATTAAGGGCGCCAAGTTGTGCGCTGGGTTGAATCAAATGTTCATCAATTTGAGCCATGCCTACCCTGTTCATTTTAGAGATTTCTGCCAAATTTCTATCATTCTTCGCCTTCATGTCGAGGGAGATCCGATCCATATTCATCTGCCTTAGCGTCTCTGTGTCACCTCCACTCTCCATCCCTAACAGCTCACCATTTATGGAATTGAAAGTTTCTTCTAGTGAATTTGTCACTTTTTGAGCCTGCTCCTTGCTTAAAGTAATATCATGTTCCCAATTCTTTAACAAAATATTACCCCTAGTTTGTTCGGAAATGGTGAGTCCGGGGGGCCCTGTTGAAAATCTATTGTTAGTAGCTATTACTGCTTCTTGGAAGGCAACCCGAGCAGCTTCTGCGTTTCTTTCTTTGACAATCAGGTTCTCAGAAATCTGATGCATTAACAAGCAATCTTCTAAAAACTCCCCTACTTTGTTTAGCAGACTCTGTTGAGCAGAAGAGATCCTGGTCCGAATATCGATTGCTCGGGATTTAAAAATCTCGATGTCAATCACCTTGCTTTCTATGACCTCTAACTGAGCCTGTAGCTGTGTGATCGTATCCCTCTGCTGACCCGACTGTACCCGACCATCTCGGATCACTGAATTTGATTGTTCCAGCTTGGTTTTGAGGACTTCGATTTCTTTCTTATCGGCCAATCGGGCCATCTCTATTTCTCCACTCGCTTGACTCTTAGTGCTTTCTGCTGCCGAATCCACTCTGGCTTCAAGAGTCTTGATCAGGCGATTCTTTGCTTTGAGCTGATTCTTTAACATCCTGACCGAGAATTGATTTGCCGTCGCATACGCTCCTAGCGTTCCTGCAATCTCCATGGAAAATTCATCTTTCATTTTGTTCTTGCCATCTGTCATGATTTTTTATTTTTTAACAGTGGACTCTCCCTCTTGATAAAATTCTCGCTTCACTACAGCTTTCCTCTTTTTGTCAAAAAAGAATTCATTAGGAGGGAGCTCCTCTGCCCTTATAGGTCTCAATTCTTCACCAAATATCCATCCCTCGCTAACGTCTCCCTATGCTGACTGCAAGGGTGTGACAAAGGTGATGGGTTCCCTGATCTGCTTCGCCGCCTTTCCTGGTGTGACGAGTGAGTCCTGCTCCTTCGGAGGATCGGAGGTCTTCGTCTCTGTTCCTGTCTCTGGATTCTGATTTTCAGGCGGGTCTGTGTTTTTCACTTCCATCTCTGGACCATGTTCCTTGGGTGGGTCAGTAGTCCTGCTCGGGATTCTTCTCCTGTTCGGGATTCTTCTCCTGCTCGGGATTTTTCTCCTGCTCGGGATTCTTCTCCTGCTCCCCTTCCTGACGTTTTTTGGGATTATAAGTTTTCCCCTCAGAACTTTTGGCCTCCTTTTCTTTATCCTTGGAAAGTCCCAAACCTCCCAGCACAACGGGGAGGCATCTTTTCCTATGCTCCTGAAATTTTAAAACAGAAGCCCTGTCTTCGGGTGCCAGAGATCTAATTCGAAATTGCACTTCCGCATAGGACTCGCCCCTCGAAAAACATCATCCGAAGGTGAACACTCGTGTTCAAACCTCTTTAATCCACAATTTCCTAAATGGGTGCTTACAATTCTCTGAAGATCATGCTTTTTGTACTCAATAGAGACTAGGCTCAAGTCTTCTAAGTTGGCAGCTTCAGCCTTAGCATGTCTGAAATCTAATAAGGAATAGGAATTAAGCCGAACAGGGAAAAACGGCCATACCTTCTTCGATGACGCTTCGAGCTCTTTACTCACTCCGCCAATCACTATTTGTCGAGCAATCTCCCGACAGGCCAGCTTGTCGGGGATGAACAGTGGTAGCGCCAGAGGAGGGACAGGAGCTCCGAACACTCTAAAATAGGAGAATTCTTCTTCTACGTACCAGTCTGCGATACTGCTCAGATTCGCAGTAATGCTATCCGAGATGCGGGGTGGCGAAAGACCAAATATGGCGATGTGCAGGGGCACCATCACCCAGTTGAAAATCTCATAAATAAACTTATTTGCGTTATTTTCCCAAGTTTATCGTGGTACTCATGAACAGTTTTCTCTTGGGTTGGACTCCAAGCCCAATTCATCAAAGGAAAAGGTGTCATGGATCATATCGCGTCCATGATATGCGCGGACATGAAGAATCCGGATGGTTTTCCAGCTGCTTTTTTCTCCCGGTACTCTGTGACCCTGTTGTACAAACTATCGGAGAACATTTTCGCCCAATTGAATGAGGAACCTTCTGCTACTCGAAAGATGAGAGGTACCCACTGGATGCAAAAATGCGCGGTATCCTCCCTTCCGAAAAGCGGACAAGTCATCATCACCACATACATATACTGTGGCTCCAGCGAAGAAATTGAATACACGCCCTTGTCATTCGCTCTAAATGTCGCGGAGCGCGAAACCCAATCTTTTATCAAACCAGGCATGGTTTTGTCATACTCTTCGCACTCCTTCTTTTTGAATTCCTCCAGGAATTCATTGCCATATGTATATTCAGAAGTTGCTGGAAGCTTATACATAGATTAGATATGCTCTGGTCTGAAAGTCCCAACCATGGCCCGTCGGTCATTTATGATGGTTCTGGTGGGTAGGTCTATGTGATCCAATGCCCATCGGATCATGTCGTAGTATGGGAGCAACCGAGGTCTGGTTGCAACCAGGTGCATTCCCGACTGAACAATTGTCTTATACTTAGTGTTCAGGTCATCCTTTACCATATCATTGTCATCGTCATCTGAGTCTGAATAGTTTACCAACTCGGATTGCAGAATGTCTGAAATAAACGACCAGGTGGGTACTGAGCCGCCAGTCCGAGGTGAAGTATCTGAGACGTTGTCTGGGCCCTGCGCTGCAACCTCGACATTTTCTTTCCCTGCTCTCCTTGGAGCCATGGCTGACGCTTGCTTTTTC
>JASDQU010302719.1:0-13783 GCA_032191745.1 Picea mariana | reverse complement strand
TTCCCGACATAGAGTGATCCAACGGTTCATACTCTCCTCGATCTTAACGGCAATTGATCAGTGGATTAACACCCGATTGGTCCATGATCTCTATTTAAAGAGCATGGAGGGTCATTTGCCGATGATCGATTGTGAGAAACTCTCTTGTAAAATCTCTCTGTAATGTTTTTCTTTACATTAATAAACTGCTCCAAGTGGCCGTGTTGGCTGGGGCCATGGATGTTTTCCCGTAGGGGTTTTACCACGTGAAAACATCGGTGTGTTGATATTTGATCTGGTTATGTGAGTGGTTACTGAAGGTGTTCATCCTCTGTTGGAATAGCTGTGTTGTCAAACATACCCAAACATATCCTAATTTTTCGTAGTAGTGAAAAGTGTATTTGAGATTGAAATTTATGATGACAAGGAGAAGGAATATGTGGCCCCCTTATCTATGCTAGTGTTTAATTTTTTTTTCACTTACATGGGCCGATGTATTTTTTTTTTTCACTTACATGGGCCAATTAACCAAGACACTTGACGCTTGATGTGGTTTGGAGGTGGAAGAAAAATAAACATGATGCAACAAATACAATACTTGTTTAAAAAAATATTCCTGGAGATACTAAAGAAAATTGTACAATATCGGCACCTATTGGTTTAAAGTACATTTGATTAATGGAACTTTGGGAGGAAATTTTAGTTGTGGCCCAATGCAAACAAAATTGATGTTGATGTTGCAAGTTTTGAATTCTATAAGATAAATTATTGTAATCAATCTTCTTCTAGATGAAATAGTTTCTTTGATCAACCTTATTAATACATGGCACTTTCATTTTTATTTTCTTTTGTTAGAAATTTTGATGTGCACATGCTTGATATTTGTTCAGAATAAAATATTGATATTGTAAGTATATTTTCAAGCATATGTGTTTTATTTATTAGTTCTAGAAAATTTACTATGACAATTTTCTTCCATATTTTTATATATTGACTTCACTTATTTTCATATACTCTTCACTTTTAACTCTTTTACCTTCAACGATATTCCTTGTGAGTATTTTTAAACTAATATTACAACAAATTATGAGTGAATACTTTCATAATTTTTTCACCCTAACTAGTAGTGGATCATTAAATTATGAATGGATGTTTTCAGTTAGCATGTTGTAACAACTTAACCAATATGATTAATACATAAGGGGATATGAGATTCCTTTTCCATATATCCCTTGAAATATGAAGAAGTCCAATGTAGATATTCTTAAAGGTGACAAATGAATGGCTTTGTTGCTTGTTTAAATTCCTTTTAACATTTTTAATAATAATATATTATTAATTGAATTTGATTTTTTTATGTCCTATATTTCTTGTTTATTTCCAGATTCTAAATCATTTCATATAATTGATTTCAGTTAAAAAGAAACTCTTGATATTGGGATTAGAAGGATCATTTTTTTGAGTATTAGTGGTTGCCAACACAAAACCACAAAATTCAAAGCTTGAATTCAAATATTCTCCATACAATTGTTATCAACACAAGTTTAGTCCTCAATTGTTAGAAGTTGCAAGGGAAAATTTCAACATTGCTTTATGGTTTACTTGGAAAAAATTAAATTACATTTTTTTCTTCAAAATTTTGATTGACTAAAGGATGTCAGATTTGTATATGTTTGGGGAACATATCAATGTGAAATGAACAAATGCAAGTGAATTCAGACTGAAAATTTCCTTCCTACCTACTGAAAGAATTGATCTAAAGTGTTTTATATTTATGAGGAAATATATGATAAATCAAACATCTTGTTTATAGATGAAGCAATGTATCATAGTCTATATAATAGAGAGGAAAATTGCTCTAAACTTTCTTTAAGTTGGGAATATGATGGTTCTTTGAAAAAATATAGATTTATATGGTCCAATCTATGTAATTTTCTAAATCATCGTCCAAAAACAAGCATGAAGAGATACTTGAAAATTCTTAAAAAAAATATTCCTGGTTATTCATTTTAAAGATTTAATTCAAATGATATCAACTTGGAAAATGATTTGATAGTTAATACATTCTTGTTATTTAATACAAGATTTTATTTAAATTTATACTTATTTTTGGTAGTTTTATATCCACATGGGAAAGGTTTGAAGCCATTTTTTTCTTATTTTTTATATGAATGGTGTTCTTGTAAATGCATTACACAAAAAATAGTCTGAAAATAAAAAATGAGGAATTGGAAGAGTTTTGCTAGGTATAAAGTTTTTTTTTCTACAACTTGATGTTAAATAATTTCTTCAAAATGGTTTTGAGAGTTTTCAAGTAGGAATATGGGTTTTTTCACTTAGAAAAAATATTGAAGAATTCTTGCTACAATTTTTAAAATCTATGGGATTTTAAATAAAAGTGACTTGTATTGTCATTTGCAAAAAAATAGTGTGATACACAAGTCCTTACCAAAACTAACCATTCAAACAAATCAAAGTTATTTCTCAACCCTCTATCAAAAGTTTGGAACATGCATATTTGATTACAAAAATAAAGTTCTTGTGGATAAAACTTTAGATATGAATAAGTAAAATGATCATGAATATTATATTATTGTAATGACTTACTAGTATGTTGAGTCCTCAACACACCCTAAGTTTGAAACAAAACTTGGGTTACCCCCCTCAATTTTCACTTTGACTCTTTCATCATCATGCTTGAGCACTTGGATGAACTTGAATACTTTTTCTTGATCTTGAAAGTTTTGATGATTTTACTTTTTTGAAGGATTGTCTCTGGTTTAATTTTTGGGCTTTCTATGCATCATCTGTGGATGAACCTTTAGATAAGAATTCAAAAAATTACCGTGAATATTATATTATTGTAATGGCTTACTAGTATGTTGAGTCCTCAACACACCCTAAGTTTGAAACAAAACTTGGGTACCCCCTCAGTTTTCATATTGACTCTTTCATCACCATGCTCGAGCTCTTGGATTACCCTAAATACTTTTGCTTGATCTTGAAATTTTTGGTGACTTTACCTTTTTGAAGGATTTTCTCTTGTTTAATTTTTGGGATTTCTATGCATCATCTTCAGTTGGAATTCTCCCTAGATTTGTAAGTTTCAAAGGTTTCCACACTTTTCTAAAAAAACAATGCTTTGATAAAAAAATTCAATTTGCATTTCTTTTAAGATTAAATTCATCTTGAACAAAAGAGAAATTAACTTTGTGGTGCCTCAACACTTTAATCATATGATTTATGTGACACTTTCCCAAATTTGTTACAATGAAATTTTAAAATTTTACTGCATCAAAGTTTCAAACATCTCTTTGTGTAGACATCCATGCACACTTTTGTCAGAGTAAAGTTATAAGAACTGTCATAGAAAACTTTAACAAATCACTGCATATACTTACATCTATCAAACTTGCAAGAATTTCACGCAAAATCCATTAGTGAAAATTTCAAGTTTTGAACTTATATACTTGAAACATTTTTAAGTTTGTGTGGAAAACTTTTAATTTGGCCCAATCAAAATTTTGGACACTCACTACAAGACTAAACATTTTTATTACACCACCAAATAATATAGTTTGAAAGGTGTTAACACTTGAATCCATTAGGACCGAAATGAAAACCTCATGAGGATATAAATCCCCCTGCATTTTTATAGAGGTGGTACTCCTTTACTATGGATTTTGTGGGACTCTAGGTATTCATAATGTGGGACTTTTAAAGAAGTCTGTCGTGGTAATCAAAGAAAAGATAAAAATGCAAAAATGCAAAATGTTTTTATTTTATTTAAAGAAAGTTCCTGAGAATGGACCAAGAACCACATACATTGACATATTTAAAATAAATTAAAAAAATTTTCTCGCATCCATCATAGTTGGGCTAAAGATTTATGATCACATAAAAAATGAAAGAAAATGATCCACATGCATAAGAGAACTTTGACAGAGTGATACATGGGCATCTCAAACAAAGATAATGATAGATCAACCTCAAATACTTTATATTTAGAAAACTAGGTTACAAAGTACAATCAATATTGTTCCCAAAATAGCTCTCTTGAAATTTGTAAAAAATAATAGTTTATTACATATTCACCGAAATTTAAATGCGTTTGTCATAAAGACTGGGATTGGGGATCTCGCAGACCATAAAGAATATATATATATATAAGAATGAAATTTGTAGAAGGAAGAAAGTGGGCGGCGAAAGACAACAAGACTTGGTAAGAAGAAAAAGGAAATTAGCCGTCTTCGATTAAACCTTTCTATTTAAAGAGGTGGAGTAACTGGATGAAGGAATTGATAAAGAAAGAAGGATGTGATCAATATGAACTTAATATGATGGTATCTCTCTCTTGTCACTTTCTTGCTGATGTCCTTTATTTCTTTCATCGACGGTTACGGGAACCATCTCAACTACCTTTTTCCCTTCATCGGTCAGTTTTTTGATAGATTTTTTAAACCACTCTTCGATATAGCTTCTCATTGGTGCCACGTTGATTTCATGCAGGATTTTTATATTGAAACACTCACACTCCAAGTCCCTTAGATCAATGGAAATATTATGCAAAGCTTCTTCAATATATTTATTTTTTACTGAATAATCCACTAGCCAGTTATCTATGTCATCTTCGTTATACTCAAGAATTCCATATAACTTTTCAAATAATAACCCTTTAAAGATCTCAACTTGTTCATCAAAGGATTTCTTGGTTAGGAATAACGAGTTGAGAATCACGTTGGGGTCTTGAACCTCATTGGTTCTCCCGACTAGGTCTATCTCAGTTAACCTTTTGAATAATTCTTCTCTCCTTGTTATGGCTTGGCTGCATGCTTGGATAATGATATTCACGTTTTTAACCTTTTCCTTCCAACACATGTTTAGTTGTTTTATCTAGTTTGTAGAAGGGAGATCCTCCTCTCTTCTTCTCAACTCTGTCATATTGGTAACTTTAAAACCGAAGGGTACGACCGCACCAAGGTAAAAACCTTCTTCATTTTTCAAATCCTCCTGTAAATATTCATGGAAGGCATGTGCCCTCATTCCAAAAGAGACCATGTTCTTTGAAATATCCCAAGAATCTATAATTAATTCCATTATTTTATTAATGTTCTTCTCCACATAGCCCCTAACTGATGTGAGAAGGCTTGAAGATCCTTTCAGTTTAGCTACAGGTGTGGTAGGCCCAATCATTGCTAAAGGACTAGAAAGTACTGGAAGAGGCATTAAAACTTCTTCCAATCCTTTGAATCTTTCCTTTAACTTGGCATTCTCTGCTTCAAGGACTCCAATAGAATCATCTAGAGCATCTCCAGTTGCTTGATGAATTTGGGAAATTTGGGAAGGCCGCATGTTCCGTAGGTTAACCTCTGAACGATATTTCCCCTTTTTATTCTTTACATCTCTTTTCTCAATAATTAAATTTTTGGATTCACTGTCAAAAACAATGCTTTGAAATACAAAAGAATCTTCTTCATCGAAGGTCTTGCTCTCAATTATTTCCATCAGAGGATTTTGGTGAGCCATGTCCTCTGGCTGATCAGCATTGGGGAACACTTTTTCGATGTCAATCTCGATTTCCCTATCCTCGAGGGAGAGGTAGTGGATGTTTCTTTCGGCTTGTGGTCCCTCCTCTTATTGCACAATATTTTTTATTTTCTTCCTAAGGGAAAGTTTATGGGAACTTTCAATTTTTCCAGACTGAGGGTTCTTATCTCCTCCTCATCCTAAATAAATGTGGGTCACTTTCTTAATTTGGTGGGCCATTGGAGAACTGCTCCGAGATGTTGTACTCTTCTCGCCGTGACCTTTTCCTTTGTATTTGTACGACTCATTGGTGTAGAGTATTGTTTCTAGGTTGCCAGTGTCACGAGCAAGAGTTCCCGAGTCATTATCTCCATCTTCATTCTGAATAGTATTAATAAAAGAATTGCTGAAGCCAATTGCCAGTATATGTTCTACAAAATTTCCGATAGGGTCGAACCCTTTTACCCTTTTAGCATATCTTAGATTCACGTTGTGGAAGTAGCCTTCAAATTCATCAATCTTGTTCATATTTCTGAATATGAAGTCCCCAACTTTCCAAGGCATAGGTATGAATTTATTTTTTCTCTTTTCATGGAAAAAATGCAACCAGTAATTGTACTGCCTTGCTATTTCAGTAACAAACATTTTGTCAAATATGTAGCATGGAAGAAAGGAAGGATTTTCCTTAGAACAAAAAATGCTTATGACATTATAATTCTCCATTTGTTCCAGTGTCCCCTTCCTATCCAAGAACTTACTCACCCATTCAGACATCCGGGGGGTGTCCTTTCCAAACAAAAAACCTTTAAAAATTGAGACAAAGTCATTAAAAACTTCATAAAAATGTTGGGAGCCTTTGTGCCTCCATAATTTTTGATACCAAAAGATTACCAGGTTGAATTCACAGTTTACTTTCTTACACACAGATAATCTTGGAAACTGACAGCAACGTGCTATCGCGAAGACCAAATAAGAGGACATTAAAAATTTCTTCTCCTTCTTGTATTGTGACAATTGGGAAGAGATTTCAATGGAAATCAACTTTTCCCAATCGAAGATTTCCTGTTCCTTGACCGTAAAGTATAAAATGTAAAGAATCATGCAAGAAATGTTGGCTGTATTTTCTTATCCTGTTATCCTCGTGGAAAGCCAAGCAATTTTCTGGAAAGGATTTTTAAATGCTCCAACCTGCAATCTCATGATATCCTTGGGGATGGTCGCTAGGTTCTCTAGGAGCTTAGGTAATAGGTCCAACCCATTGTCATGCTTCTTTAATAATACTCTGCAATCTTCACGCTTGAAGGTAAGTGTTGGTTCGAGAAGTCTCAACATCTTACGAAATAACTGAGGCGACAAAGAGAGAGGGGAATGGTCCTGCAATTGAATGATCCGTTGGTTTGGAATGTATCTCTCAGTGCACCAGGCAACCAAATCCTTACAGTCGAAAACCTCTGGGACGTAGCCTGCACGAGCGATTCTAGACGTTCAGATTACTTCCTTTTGGGCAAAAGGGGATGAGTAATAAGAATATGCTTTGGACCACTGAAAGTTCTAGTCCTCACACCCGAAAATGTTCAATGTATATCCACAAAAATTTTGTCGAGTTGCTGCCATAAGTTGACAAAAGCGTTCCTTTACTCCAGATAATGTTTAAAATGAATGCTTGAGAGGGATAATATAATCCTTGGTAAATCCTGGTTTAATGTGTATTAATACGAGATATCCTCATGCCCTTCACTCATTAATGAGTATCTTTACGGAACCTGCATGATATGTTGTTAGAATTAAAGAATAATAAATTCATATTGGGAAGCACGCGAAGGTGGCAGGGACGAATGAGAGAGAAATATGATTTGAGGATTTTGTGAACTCGGGAACCCATGAACCTATGATTGCAGAAGGTCAAAAAATGACTAAGTGTTGTAATGTGGTTGGTTGGACCTAAAAAAGGACATATGAGATACTTAGGAGCGAGGGGGGGTCCTATGGTCAAAGTGTAGATCGCATATCATTTGCATGCAAAATGTATATCACAAAAAATGGGGTGCGAGAGTTCGACCCCGCCAACCCGGGAACCCATGATTGCAAAATTGACTAAGTATAGGATAGTGCGGCGGTTGGTCGGACTCATGATGTGAATGTGTGGATGGACATGAGTATCCACAAGTTCGCGAACTCGGGAACTCGCCGTTCTAAAAAAAATGACTAAGTATAGAACAAGAAAGGGAGAGTAGAAGGGAAAAAGGAAAAGGGGAAAACTGGTAAGTATAGAAGAGGGAAAATAACGGGAGAAAATAAGTTGGGTAAATAGAAAAGGGGAGGGAAATTTAAGAAGTGGTAATTGATCTCAAAAACAGGCTCCAACTATGGGATGATAACCCCCTGTGGGTTGTCAAGAATCCATAAACTCTCGTGACTAGGTGCTTTCTCCCATTGGGCTATGGAGTCATACTAAGAATATACAAACTGAACAAAAAATAAAATTATGTGCAATGAGGATGAAAAAGTCTTAGAAGAAGAATACTTTCAAATGCTGCCCATTGACATGCAACAATAATGTTTTTCCCTTCATGTCTTGGAGCATATAGGAGTTAAAACCCAATATCTTCTCGATGACATTTGGTCTGATCCAAAGTGCTTCTAACTTTTTATACATGGACAACTTCTCCTTGGCCTTGTTCCAAAGTAACACCAGCTCTCCCTTCTAGAAGTTTTTCACATTTGTGCTCTGATCAAAATATATTTTGACACTTTGCTGCCTCTGAGAAGTTTGATCCAAGGCTTTGCTTCGTTCCTATTCCAACTTCAACAACTGGTTGATTCTCCTCTGGATGGGTGAACTATATTTTTTATCCTCGATATTAACCACATATAGTAATGCGTCGAGCTCAAGATTAATTGGCATTTTATCCTCTTTCCCATAAACAATTAGATATGGAGACATGTCTATGCTATCCTTTGGGGTTGTTATACTTTCCCATAATGCATCCGAAAACTTCAGATGCCAATTCCTCTGGTTGCTATCAATTGTTTTCTTCAGTATATGCACAAGTGTTTTGTTTTTGGATTCAACAAGGCCATTATCTTGTGGATAATAATTCGATGACTGACCCATGATAATTCCATATTGTCCGCAAAACTCTGTGAACTTTGACCCAATGAAGATCGAACCATTGTCTGTGATAAATTTATTAGGGACACCAAATCTTGAAAGAATGTTGTCTTTGAGGAATTTGATCAATTCTTCAACAACAACCTTCTTTAGTGCCACTACTTCCGTCCATTTCATGAAATAATCGGTAGTTGTTAGAATGTACATATGCCCCTTGCTAGATTTTAGATTAATCGGCCCAACGATATCAAGTCCCCATTGGGAAAACAATTGTTCTACCACAATAGGTTGCAAAGGCATCGCAAATTTCTTCATTTTTCCTAAAAACTGTCGGCATGACAAACACTTCCTTATTGTGGCATACAAATCTTTGAATATTGATGGCCAGTAAAATCCTACTCTAATTATTTTGTGGGCAGTTGCAGTAGGTGCAAAGTGTCCACCACATATTCCCTCATGGAATTCCCTGATTAGTTCTTGGGCTTGATTTTCATCGATGCATCTTAGCAGTATACCATAAAAATTTCTTCTGAACAATATGCTAGAAATTAACACATATTGGTTCACCTTCATATTCAGTGTCCTTTTCTCCTTGGGGTTCATGGTGACAGGAAATTTACCGGACCTTAAGTAGAATATATTATCTCTGTACCATTCTAAATCAACTAATGGTTCTCCGACTGAGATCAAATCCCATCGAATGAGTCCCATTCATGATGAGATTGCATAAACCTTGTCCTCTGATTGCCTTTAGAGGTTTAATATCAATATCATATTCTTGTATCTTTGCCAACCAGTTAGCCTATTTTCCTTCTCTCAAATGTTGATTTAGAAGGATCTTCACTAGTGATGAGGGAACATAAGCTATAACATGGGAGTTTAATATATATGTCTGAAAGTGCGGTACTGCTTTTACAAGAGACAAGGATTGCTTCTCAAGTTCTGAATACCTCAACTCATAGTCGTGTAGGTTTTTTCTCATAAAAATTATCGAGAGTTATTCTTAGTTGCTATTTTTCTAAGTGAGAACGGATACAACAACTATCTCTATAGAAAATGAATAGATAATGAAGTATCTTTGGAAGTCCGAACCGATTAGGACAAGAGAGGTGGTGATTTCTCCTTTGATATTGTTGAACGCTTCCTGAGTATATGTTGTCCATTCGAACCTCTACTCCTTTTTCAACAATAGATTGATTGACTTTATGATGCTTGCATAGTTAGGAACAAATCTTCGTAAAAAAATGATTTTTCCAAAGAATGACTGGATTCCCTTCCTGGATGTCAGGGGGTTGATCTTGTTTA
Source organism: Picea mariana (assembly GCA_032191745.1). NCBI lineage: Eukaryota > Viridiplantae > Streptophyta > Pinopsida > Pinales > Pinaceae > Picea > Picea mariana. The sequence goes on along the minus strand of JASDQU010302719.1, from coordinate 3,861 downwards.
TTGATTTAACTCTTTCTGGATCTATGTAAATCCATTTCTTTCATACAATATGGCCCAACAACTTACCTTGAGTCACAACGAACACACATTTCTTTGGATTCAGAGAAACACTGTATAATCTACATCTTTCAAAAACATTTCTTAAATGATGGATAAGATCCTCCCTTTTCTTTGAATGCACTGTCAAGTCATCTTGGTAGTCTTCCACAAACTTTCCTATCAACCCGTTGAACGCATGATCCATGGCCCTTTGGAATGTGGCTCAGACATTCTTCAAACCGAAGGGCATTCTAGCATATGCATATGTCTCCCATGGTGTGATAAATGTTGTCTTTTCCCTATCTTCCTCAACCACCAAGACCTGGTTATATCCATAGAATCCATCCAAAATGGACATGCGGGCCGATCCAGTAACTTGTTGTAGAAGAAACTCCATGTTATGCAAAGGAAAATTATCTTTTATGCCTGCTTTGTTAAGGTATTTGAAGTCAACACACATCCGAATTTCCCCGGTATTTTTCCTTACAAACACTAGATTTGAAATCCAGAATGAATGTATGATGGGATAAATTATCCTTGCCTTCTTCAACTTCTCCAATTCGATTTTTACTGGAGGTTTCAACTTGGGATTCATCATCCTTATCTTTTGTTTCACTGGTTTCGCTTCTTCCCTCAAAGGAATGATATGTTGGAATATAGTTTTATCGTAGGATTTCAAATCATCATAGGTCCAATCAAACACATCAATATATTCTTTGAATAAGGAAACATATTGGTGAACCTCTTCAATGGTGCAATCAACTCCCAAGTTGACATATTTCAGGGACTTTTCCATTCCAATATTGACCTTTCTCATTTCTTGCACTTTTCAAACTGAAACTTCCTCAAGGATATTCTTGGCATGATCATATTTTGTAAGAAAAGATTCAGCTTGTATGCAGTATTTTGGGAATACATATGAGCTATCATCTTCTTATTCATCATCGTTTAAAATAACAATTTCCAACTGTTCATCATTCTCAAATACTTGTAAGTACTCAACATTATCAGGCACATATGGTCGAAAAGCTCTTTCTACCTGGAAAGACATTTTTCTTTGGACATCGACTGGGTTTGATAATGAGGCCTCCAAGGCTAGTGAATCGGCCTTGTGATTCTTTTCCCTTGGGATGAAAGGAAAGTTGAAGGAGCTAAAAGATTCCATCAATTCGTTAACTCTTTTGAAATACAGATTTAGTCTTTCCTTTTTGATTTTGTACCTTTGGATAACCTGATTGATGACCAAATATGAGTCTCCAGTCACAACGATATGTTCTATTTTCATTTTCTGTGCAAGGATCATCCCCTGGATCAAAGCTTCATATTCTGCCTCATTATTTGTGTGTGAAAACTCCAGTCTTACAACATGGGGATGCATAGTCTTATTTGGACTCAAAAGAACAATTCCAACTCCGTTCCAAAATTTAGAACAAGATCTATCAAATGACATCCTCTAGTAGCCTTCAAACAAACATTCTTGGTTCCTCAAGCCTTGAACTTTCTCTAGGCTTTCATTGTGCTCCATGTCTAGGATAACATAGTTTCCAATCCCGACATCTATATAATATTCCATTAATTCATTGTCTTTCTTCTTGAAAGAGAAGGGGTTTCTGGGTTTATGAGGTACTTTAATCATCACTCCCTCCTTTCCTGGTAACATCATACAACTTCCGTTGTTCATTATATATCCACCGATCATGGATGCCCAGTCTTTTCCCATCACAATTCCGTATGCTGGAGGAAGCTCTACCACAATAATATTGAAAACTGTAATGATATGGGGGGCTAGTGTAATCCAAGCATAAAAATCCTTGATTTCTCCATACAATGACACTTTTCTAGAATCAATTGCATATATTCTCTCACTGGTTTCACAATACTTAGTGCAACTAATGACCAATGCCTCTATGACCGCAAGAAACATTATATTGTTTGTTGCGCCATTGTCAAATAAACATTTATGTAATGTAACATCATGATTTTCAATTGAAATGTAGAAGGGCGTAATTTTAACTCTCAGCTTGGCAGTTGACGGGCTTTGGCTCTATTTTGGACTGGTAACGACAACTTCATCTCTTTTCGATGGATCATCCAACAACTTCAAAATGTTCTCTCTCTGCTGAGTAATCTTCACCACTTCCATAAAAGGCAGAGTTATCCTCAATTTACTTAGGTCCTCCATGGAATTATATGTCATTTAAGTGGAGATTGATGCTAGGTGTTTCCTTTGGTTCCATTTCCATCCATCACTTTCTCATTCGACACTTTTTCATTTGTTTTTTCTTTATCTTTTTCTTTTTTTTTCCTTGTCAGAGTCGCCTTTATTCTTTGGTCTATTTACAAACTCTCTTGTCTGGGATATGTTTTCTTGTGAGTTAGGGTCGTTGTCACCCTCTTCAAATATATACATGGATGTCTTGCATATGTCCATCTGCATAGTTTCATAGATTTCATTAGGTAAGTAATAATTTTCTTGCTCAATTAATTACTTGTCATAGACATCATCCAAAACAACCGCGTTTGGAGTAGGTTGTCTAGGAACCCTTCGTCTCTGTGGGTTATCAGTATCTTCAAACCTCACTCTGTTTTCAGGTGGAGGGTTCCTCATTTGCTCGGGGAGTGGAATTCTTGGGTTCGACATGTAATTATCTCCCCTTATCAGTCTGGTTATCTCATTCTGCATTTGTTTGATGGTTCTTGTTATCATACTAAATTGCCTTGGGTATTTTAGTTTGTTTTTATCATTTTTAAAGCCTTAGATTTTAAATTTTTTGAAAAAAGTTTCATCCCTTTAAAGTTATTTTTGTTAGGACCCCTTGGATGATTAGACTTTTGAGTCATAGCTCATGTTTTGATCCTCAATTTGATTTTTGATCCTTGAACCCTTTTAGCTCATGGTTTATTCTTTTTGGTCCCTTTCATGATTTGTCCCTAGGTCGATACCTCCCATGATTAGGCTGATGTGACACACCTCTATCCTCACTCATGACCTCATAATCATTCAATCATCGTCCTCGCTTACCTATCTAATCTTAGTTTTGAATTGGAAGCACTGATGTCATGTCCCTTGTTTTCAGTGCCAGAAGTCGGTTAAAGATGCCTTAAAATATCTTGCATTTATGAGCTTTGGTAACAGTTTCTAATTTGAAAGACTCAACAGTGCTGCACTGTGAATATTCGTAAGTTCTGATCAGGCGACCACATGTCAACCAAATCTGATGCTAAGAAAGATTCCAGGGCTGAAGTTCTCTCAAATTTCATCCTAATATTGCATTGAAGATCTCAACAGGTGTCTACTCCACAAGTATCCCGTGTTGCTTCCCCTACATATTAAATTTTTACAGGGAGTTTGTGCTTGGGTTTTGGTTTGCTAAGTGTTATCACTGAAATTTCATCCGCAAATGGTTACAATAATTCATCATCGTCAAATAGTTATGAGGTCATCCATGGACCTGAATTAACACAAAATCATTCACAAAGGGTCAAAACTATACAACTAGTGCAAAAATTAAAGGGCGCTATGAAGACACTGGGCGCGCGTGCACATGCACAAAATAGGAATGCAGAAATCGTGCACATGCGCACAATGTGCGACTGTTGTCGCAAAAAGACGCATACTTGAGAAATGACGCATTTATGAGAGTGGTCTGCCTCCCACCCACTTATGGTTCAGCTTCCAAGTTGATTTGACACTCAAATCTGGACTGGATTCGACTGGGTGGCTGGTCAAAGACCTAGAAATGCCCTAATTAGCCTCTTTACACACTACAAACTAGTTGGACAATAACTCAAAGGAATGCTATAAAAGGCCATGGATACACT
>JASDQU010302718.1:0-13792 GCA_032191745.1 Picea mariana | reverse complement strand
TCACTCATACTATTACCCATCAAACAAACTTGGGTCCATTACCCAAACCTGGGGTCTCCAACTTCTCATGGCCATAACTCTCTAACCGTGAAGAATTATGTGGTGTTCCACATACCACCAGAAATGACATGACAAGCACTATCCATTTAGGATATTTTCCCTCAAAAATTCACTTTCCTTCATCTCATTATTCCACAATTCATCATGGGTTCTCTTACTCCACAAAGCGTCTTCCCATGAGGGCTTTCACCATAAGGGGACCACTTTGGAGTTCATCCATATTTACTTCTTATCAACAATGACAAAACAATAATGATTCATATTTACATCAAACAATATTGAGTCCATTACCCAAACCTTTGTGCTACAGGTCTTTTTTCAAGGGTTGACATCAATGACAACCAACCTTAATCAACAGTCTCCACTGAAGGAAATTTTTCAAATTTAGTTGATGTGAACTACATGCATTTATGGAAAGGTCCTCAGTATGCACCGAAGGACGTGATAAGAAATTCTCTAGTGAAACTGGAGATGTTAATGAGAAATATGTTGGTGTATATTGAAAGAGAAAATGGGAACTCCTCGAGTTCAACTGGAGGAGTTTGTAAGAACTCTTTTGGTCGAACATGAGGAGTTAGCAAGAACTTGCAAGGAGGGAAATTTAGTGTTTCAAAGGATTTATGGGAAATTTCACTGGTGGGAACCAAATCATTTAGAGGGAGCTCCTCTGGTGTATGCCAGATGCATTTATAATAAAATTTCCTGATGAGCCAAAACCTATTCTCAAAATCTTCCAAGTATCAAGAACAAATATGAAATCCCAACGAAACTAAGAAAATTAAAGTGGCTTGGATAGAGAGGGGTAATAAACGATCAATATTAGGGAAAATTTTCAATCCAAGAAGTTTTTATAGAAGAGAGTGGGGGGATCCATTTTCTTGGCAAGAGGTTTTGTAAGTAAATATGTAAGAAAATGGAGGTTGTTTATTCCTAGCATAACAAATGGCGACACACTGGGTGAAGCCATGGATCTCTGCAAAGTGGTATCTAAACATAAACTTTTGAGAATAGAATCATGGAAATGCATGACTCAAGAGAGAAAGAGTAGGTCCCATAGATTTTGATGAGGCAAGGTTTGTATGATACAAATAAGTAGTTAGAACTGTGCCCAGATCATATTGATTTAGATAGTACAATCCTTTTAACCAAAATTAGTTTTGGGAAAGTATAAGAAGTTCAATAGGAAAATGATACATTAGGAATGTTGAAAATACAAGTTGATTTTACATTTCTCTGGTGTTGCTCCGCTGCCATCAAGCATCCATAGCCCTAGCGGAGTAACCTCAATGTCACAAGCCTTGATTCGCTACCAACACACATCCATAGCCCTGGAAAATATACTTGCATGTCCCATATGATATTGAATTCCTTTCTTCAAGCATTTACCTTTTTAATATTTGATTCCCTTATATGTAGAGAAAGGTGGATGGGGGGAGTGTAGTCTTCCTTTAAAGGAATGAGCGATGACACCTGTGAAGGTTAGATTTTCCAACTTGATTATAGATAAGAGAACTCCCTGAGTAACATTCCCTCATGTACTACAAAATCCTTTATGAAACTATTTCTTCTTAGTTCAGACAAGAATGAAAAATATGTTCTTAGATATGGTCCTTGGATTCTTTCATTTTTACATTTAAAAATACAATGCCTGTGTATGATAAACTACATTCCGCTACTTGGTCTGGCTTAAAGTCATGCACACCAATGCTATATATGGATGGAGTTTTTTTTAGAATCCATTCATACAGATTCAAAATCTTTCAATACCAGATGTGTTACACTTTAGGATATATTCAGGTCCAAACCATCAAAATTTTGTGGATTCCATGGTGGAAATTTTCAAGAGAGAAAAATAAAACCAACTAGAACCAAAAGTAAATGAAATGAAAAGCATGAAATCAAAGGCACGAAAAGTAAAATCGAGCAGAAAATCAAGATGAAAATCAAACCTTTTTATTTATGTACAGGTTAGGAACTGCCTCAAGGGATAACTAATGTAGTATTTCAGGATTCGACTATTAACGGGGAGGAGGTTTTGTAACATACCCAACCACCCAGTCTGGGTTATGCCACTTAAAACATTCACGCTCTAATACCAATTTGTGACATCTCCAACCTTATACTGCTGGGCTATGCCACACATAAACTCTTTTGGAACTGTATACCAAAATAAAACATACAAATATTCTACAAATACACAAAGTCATGCAAAATATACAATGAAAATATACATGTAGCATACACAGACAAAAACCATAAACATAAACACACGTATAAATACACATCATGTAAATTAACACATAATTGATACTTATCTTTGATATAAGACCACAAACTTCTTGCAGACCTTCCACGATCCACCTCGCCTTGGACCACACTGCTTAGAAATCTCAACAGTGGTTCACCCCCGAGCTTAGACTAAAATCCACCCGAGTAAAGGGATTTCTAACCGGGATGATTCTACATAGACAACATGAAGGATTTTATCCTAGGATCCAACTCAAAATAACAACCTACATTCTCTCATTCCCCACAAGCCTATCTCACCCCAGGAAGTGTGCCCCTTCTCTGCTCAACAGTCCTTCAACTGCCCGACTTCCCTTCCAGGGCTTCAACAACAGGCCATACATGAAGTCTCAGAGCACTGCAGTTGCAGTTGGGCTCGCTCAGGAAATCAATTCCCAACAATTCTCTCACCCACCTCTTCAATCCACGAGCCTGACAACACGCCTCTTAAAACCCATGGGCCTGACAACCCAATTCTTTAGTCCAGATCTTAAGTCAACCAAGTACCGACTCACGTGAAGGCATAAATAGAATTCGAGTATGGAATAGGTGATGGAAGAAACCACGTTCAGGCAAGGAACGGTGATGGAAACAACATAATTCAGGTAAAGAACAATTAAAGACATCAAAAGTCTACCTGTAAGATACATATGTTTTAATAGTGACATGGAGGTTCTGATGCGCTGCTCATAACAAGAAAGGTGCGGTTCACTGCTAATAACGGGAAATGTATGGGGTATGTCCAAAGAGTGCATGCAATATCCAGAGGTAAAAATGATTGAGAGCTTGGAACAAATGGCTGAGTTCGTCCCAAATGGACTAATTCTCCCCACATTTATTTGCATGCGCCCTTGATGACACATGGCCTTCTAGAAGCTCATTTCTCGCCACTTGTATTTCATTCTCTTCCCATAATAACTTATGATATCATAAGTTATATCCATATCTTAGTTTTTATGAATATATTATAATATTCCCTTGGAGATAAGACCTTGTAGCTTAGCCCCTTTCCTAGGCTCTTAGCCCCCCCCCCCTTCCCTTCCTAGTGGATTTTAGTCTATCATACTCTTTATCGTGGTTGGTCTACACATAATGATGCATTTTATTAATTATATGAGTGTTTACATATACAAAAATAGGCTCTATGGCCTTTAGCATCTTGGTTCTCCGGCCTAATAATCACATAAGCCTTATGGACTATAATAATATGGTTCACCAGCCTATAAAACATATTTACACTTACATTTACAATTGGGATTCAACCTAGGGGTATTACATTCCCCTCCCCTTATTTATGCATTGTCCTTGGTGCATTATATACCATGTACAACTCAAAATTCTTCAAAAATCTCCAAGCCTTTGCTATTGGAAGCTTGTTATCCACCTTGTGATCTAATTTCAAGCACCAATTATTGTATTCATACTGTAGCTGGAAGTCATTTTCTTTATTCCATAGAGTTGCTTCAGGAAAGAATTCATCTCACTATTCCATTTGACACACCCTCATTATGACAACTACCATGCCATAAGCACTCCTGAGTTGCCTCTTCCTTGTTGCACTCACCCTTCTAGGCTCAGGTATCCTTTCACTTCTACACATTCCTTCATCGATTCGTCTTGCCAAGGATTCCAAACATAGAGAGAGCCAAATCATTATTAGAACCCCACAAAGGTTCTAAATTTATAGGGCTCCAGTGTCTCCAACAATATTTGTTCTTCCCAAGCATTCCAACTTTAATCAATATTATCTCATTTGCATCACACACATATAATTATTATGAGAGAACATTTATAAAAATTCATTTAGAAACTCAAACTTATTTCATAAGGAATTCAACTTTTCTCCAAAACATGAAATTCTATCTCATAATTTTTCATGGCCGTTGCAATAGTAGGATGTAGTCTTCCTTATGGCTTTTAGCAAGCACCATATTGAATACCCCTTTTCCTACAATGCTTCCATCTTGCATTCAATCAACAGATTATCAATATTTCCTATAAATTATACTTTCATTGCAATATGTACCAAAACCTTACAAAGTGATCTTAGAATTGTCTACACTTATCAATTCAATCACAACTATCAAACAATTTATTAACTAGAATGAATTATCATTCTTTGCATAAAAATTTTCAACACTTATAGTTTCCTTTTCCTAGCAATTATTATTATGTTTCATGAACAAAACTTTCATATAGTTAATGCTCATGTGACTACTTGACTTGCAATTTTCATGTTACAATGTCTAACAACTCCTAAAATGTTCTCGACTTCATGAGTTAGCAACATTTCAACCGTTAGTATACTTATTTCCATTAGCTAACATATATGCATGCATTCACAAAAAATGCATTCAAGCATAACAATTCTATCATGCATAAGTGAAACTCTACTACTTACTATGCATGAGTGCAACTCTCAATGCATATCTATTCAATGCACCTTTGCATTGATTTTTAGAATGTTGTATATCTAAGTCATGTATCTCACCATTGGTAAATTGGAATTCTCGCCAATTCCTTGACACATTCTCCATACACTTCCTATTTTCTTCTAAATTATTTGGATGCCTTCCTTTTTGACCCAAACACTACACCAAGAACATAATTCTGTGGTGTTTATTAGTGTTAGCAAAAAGGTTGTAGTCCAAGTATTATTTAAAGGTAGGAAGTTCATTGGATATTATGTGGTACATAGCCTTTCCATAACCATATCTTTCCATAACCAACCATATCATGGTCTCATACATGACTATATTTTCTGACATCCATTCCTATAACAGGTTCACACCTTTTATTGCTTTGGTTATTAGCTCATAACCAATTAACATGACATGTCATGATGTCCATGTGTGCATTCAAAAGCTAAAAATATTTTATAATTATTACATGCCTCCAACCTTTACCACACCTAGTGGTATTTTATTCACATTAATGCATAATGTGATTTTATAAAATAACTCTGGTTGATGAAATTCTTATCTAAATTCCCTTCAACAATTTATGAAACATAATTTTATAAATACATACCTGCATAGATTCCATGAAATAAATTTGATGCTACCTTATTAGCTGATGACAATAGAAGCTCCCATGCCTCTTTTACCAGTCTTATAATCAACACTTCAACTTTATGTTGCTTCCTTCCATATGAAACAACATCAATAGAAACACTTGCAAACATGTAATAATTCTCTCTTTCCTCTTTCTCCCTATATCAATTTTCTTCATTGTTCCCAGAAGTCTTCATTGTTCCCAGATTCATTTATTTCCCGGATCCATCTAACCCAACTCACACTTGGACAAATTATATTTCCATTCATGTTGTCTTATAGACTTTGGATCTTTGAAATCCATTCACTTTTGGGAACTGAACTACTTCAACCCTTTCCTTGATAAATACTTTAGCACTTGAGGTTTCTTGCACCATTCTCTTCTCTTTTCTTAGCCACCTAGCCTCAAAATTGACTTGCGTAGCAAATCTCTAGCATACTATAAGGATGCACATGTGCCTTCTTCATCAACTACATATAATTAACTGGAAGTAATTAACACTGCTTTTAATTGACATCATAATTTCCAGTGATACTTCCATCCTTCAGGAATGTCATTCATGGCTCTATTCCACTTGAGATGGATTCTTGTCAGGTACCATCTCTTTTACATTCTATACCAAGCGTAGAACCATTTTATTCTTCATGGTTCCTTATTGATTTCTCTTTAGAAATTCATTCATTTTTAAGTTCTTCTTAACTTGATATCTCGATGCTATTGTGCAAACACCTTCAACACTTTTGGAATGCATCAACAATCCTCTACTATTTTTGTCGTCCCTCCTGGAGTGTTGTCATGCATCCCTATTAGCTTTATATCTACCTCATTATTGATTCTTACATTATCTTAAGATTTTCAAGTACTTGATTCCATCATAGAATCTTTATTGTCTACTTTGCATACTTGTAATCACATATTATGCTTGTTGCACCTCTTTTGTCACCTTAGTGAGCAAAATAGAGGTGCTTGCAAGCTTAGTTGGGTTTTCTAAGCAGGACAGCTGCAAGGAAAAGGGTTAGAGAAAGAAATATAAAACAACAACTAAGAATTAAACTAAGAAATAAAAAAACAACTAAATTGATAAACATAGGGACATAAGGACAAAAGAAACAATGAGACCCATGTCACCAATGATAAGGCTGATATTAGTGAAAGAAAACACCGAGAAGCAAGAGGACTATGAGTCCCTTCTTCCTCCAAGGGAGGGCTCTTGGACCCCCACAAATAATCTCTTCTTACAACTTTGAAAATGAAAATGAAAATGGTGAAAGAATTCTTTGCTAATCCACTCAAGGGGTGAGATGGATTGCCCAATGCAATGATGCAAGTATACTCTTGGCAAGGATAGAAGATTCCTCAAGATAATAATGGCAGCATGAATTTGCTATGAATTCCTTGAAAAATGAAGTGTATTCATGGCCTTTTTATAGCATTCCTTTGAGGCATTGTCCAACTAGTTTGTAGTGTGTAAAGAGGCTAATTAGGGCATTTCTAGGTCTTTGAACATCCACCCAGTCGAATCCAATTCAGATTTGAGTGTCAAATCAACTTGGAAGATGAACCAGAAGTGGGTGGGAGGCCAACCACTCTTATAAATGCAGCGTTTCTCAGGTGCACGACTTTTTGCGACAATAGTCGCACATCGTGCGCATGTGTGCGATTTTTGCGTTCCTGTGTCTTCATAGCGCCCTTTAATTTTTGCACTAGTTGTATAGTTTTTTACCCTTTGGAAATGATTTTGTGGTAATATGGGTCCATGGGTGACCTCATAACTATTTGATGATGCTGAATTCTTGTAACCATTTGCAGACGAAATTTCAATGATAACAGATGCCCCCTGATGGATGAGGTTAGGAGCATATGTATAGTCGAAATCCATCAATGTTTCTTCTACTGAGAGTGTTGTTGTAAGAGAGAGCGATAGTGGGGTTGTCAAGAGTTCCCCGTTGGAGGGAGAAGGGAACCTGTAGAACCCAACCTTCCATAAGGTCTGTAAAAATAAACTGTGTACAAACGAGGCGGGCATGCCCCATGCTCATGTCATGTAACTCAAAAAGAGGAATAAAGTGTTGATGTAGACAATTGCAACGCCCTTGGGGGGCGGTCATGATAAAGGTAGAAGACAATTCTACGGAGGAACATACTTTGAACAGTAAGAAGTGAGATCTGTAAGAAGTATCACAGATTCTGTAGGCATTGACAGCCTAGCCAAGTTCAGAGGTCTTCGGCGAATATAAGAAATAACTGCAATAGTCACAAAGTAAGACCCACTGTAACATGAGAAAGTGTTTGCGTCGAATGTTATGGGGGTCAACGATAGCAGGGAGCAATTGTGGTTCTCCTTGTGCCGTCCAAGAGCTCTCATTGGTAAGGTAATGAGAGTCAAGATACTGTCGCCCTTCTGAAAAACTATGTTGATGTTGACAAAAAGGGGGACATGACTCCCAGAAGCAAAGGGCTTCGTGAAATCTACTATGCGAGTTTAAAAATTTGGAAGAGGTACATGGATGAAGTCGAGATGTAGGAAGACTTGAGACTACCCTTGGTTGGGGTATATGTGAGGTAAAAGTGGCCGCAACCGTTCAACGAGGTCGAGTGTCAAGGGGACAACAAGACAGGGGATAAGTTGTGCCAGAGGCAGAACAAAGTGAACAAACTCAGAGGGCAGAGGTAAGTGGCCTATGGGATACTTTGAATATATGGATGATGTCATCAAGGGTAGATGATAAGTAGTGCCCCAACCAAGGGCAACATGGATTGATTTAGCCAAAAAGGGAAGAAAGCCGCCAAAGGTGATGACAAAACAGGTAATGTAAATGCTGGAAACAAAGGCGTTTGTACAATAAATAAAGAATACTTTGGTATAAGTGTACAAATATAGAAACAGGTGCCCCAATGTAACATGGTTGGCCCGAGTAGGTCACAATTTGCTTGGAGAATTGGTGGAGGGTGGGGGCCCCATGGGTGGGTTTTTGTATGAGGTAGGTGGAATGAAGGGAAATTTGCAGATGGAAAAACTAATTATGGATGAAATGGAGGGTTCATGATACTATGGAGGTGCAGGCAAAAATAGAACCTTGAAGAGATAATCTGGGAGTCCGTTGGGAAAGCTAGCAAAATAAGGAGGAGTATGTGGCTGATTCGCGACATGATGTAAGACTATCGGGACTCCCATCCCTAAAGGGTTTTGAAAAACAACATGAGTGTCAAAGGCGCAAAAGGGTGCTATGAATGGGACAACTCATGTGGGTAAGAGTGCTACCGGGTGACACTACTGAAGATGCAAATGGAGGTGTTGGTACTGCAGAGCCGGAGAGGGGGATCCTAGAGGCACATGTCAGAGGGTGTGACTGAAGATGCAAGTGAGATTCAGAGGGAAAGACTACATGCTAGTGCTGAGTGTATACCTGAAGGGGTTGCGTTGATGTATGATGACCAAGTACCTACACACATGAAACCCAAATACCTGACGTGAACAATATCTGAAGAGAATCGAACATACGAGCATTTTATTTGATAATTTTAAAATATGAGCATGTGTACCTGGTTGGGGTATGAAAAAATGGTGCCCTAGGGGCTCAGGATGAAAAAGTGGCCCTGGGACTGTCATGATGTAGATGACGGGATGCTGATCCAGTGGCTAAAGATGGATCGGGGAAAGGACACCCGGAGCTCCCGGAATGGTGAGTGGAAGTTTGGCGAAAAGGCCTATATATAGCTGTAGGGCCCACATTGCCACCTCATTTGTACTTCCTGCTATAGTGACTGGACGAGAAGTATTCAGAGGAGATTTGGAGATTCTGGGAGAATGAGGCAACCGATCGAGGACTAGCAAGCTTTAGGTTAGTAGTCTGATCATCCTGCATAGAAGTAGGGTTTCCATTTATGGGGCTTTTTATGCATGTGGGCCCCCATGTGCATGGGTGATTCAGAAGTATGCACACAAAAGTGTGTGCCTACCCACCAGATAGGTGCACATGGGGGAGCCTATAAGGGGGACAAAAGCATGCATTATGTGCGCGCCTGTTGGCTGCACAACCACGCATGTGTGTGCGGTTGTGTATTGGACAGGTGCACTTTAATGCGCGCCTGTGTTCGTGATAGGGGCGCATGAAGGCACCCCTGTATGCTGAGCAGGCCCGCACTCATGTGCACCTGAAGGAAGGACAGGTGCACCTAAGTGCGTGCTTGGGGAGTGGACAGGCGCGCATACGTGCGCGCCTATGGAGTGAATAGGCGCGCATGTGTGCGCACCTATGTGTTAAACAGCCGCGCCTTGGAGGCAAGGTTGACAGATGTAAAAATTATTTTTTTAATGTTGTTTATGGTCCATTTGGATGACTTAGGACTATTTTATGTGGCTGCAGGTGATCATTTTTCACAATGCTCGTTGGTTGGCAAGAGCAGGATTGGTCCCAGCTGAGGGATGCTGTGGCGATTGAGGATCTGGGGGTACATGCTACTTTTGCAGCCTGTGGGCTACTGAAGTTCTTTGAGTGCCCATTGATATGGGTGCAGGAGTATCTTCTACAGTTCCTTATCCAGATGTGGAGTCCGGACCTGCAATGTTTCATAGTGCGGGGAGAGCAGATTGCCTTCATTGCGGTGGAGGACATATATTTTTTGACTGGGATCCCATTTCGGGGAACGCCCCTACTGACGGAGCTAGTGCTACCTAGGGATGTGGCGCTAGTGACAGTGGGTTGGAGGTTCTGTTCGGGGGTGAACTTTATGTCGGGCACTGTTGTGAGCATTGGGGCGATGGATTCTCTAGCACTTCACTGTATAGCAGTGATGATTGTGAGAGTGTATGGGTCCCTTGCGACGTAGCAGATCAATGGTGGTCAGTTGTGTGTGATGGAGAGGGTATTGGCTGGTGAGCACTTCACCTAGAGGCTTACGCTACATGCCAGGATGGTAGGGCAACTAGACCATTATCTGTCTACTAATACATGAGAGTTTGCCTTTGGGTCCATCCTAGTGGCCTGATTTTTGGAGAGGGTGCCTATGTTGCGCCCTAGGATATTATTGGGTGCACTTGGGGTGCGAGAGCCACGAATAAAGTGGTGGCCGACTATTTTGCTTCACCACGGTGGTGGTGAGGGCGGCCACTTCTTTATGACTAAGGCGACAGATGCCGCAAGTGATTTTGCAGTTCCCATATGCTGGTATTGACTTCCGGGAGGATCCATACATGGTGTTACCTCGAGGGGAGGTTTTTGATCACCGAGGTATGTTTGTGAGTTTCACATATATGTTTTCTGAGATAGCATGACATATGTATATGATATAGATGTTGATACTATCTGTTGCTTGTTTGTATGTGCAGATGTGGCACCTCGCGGGCGTGAGGTGGAGTTGCTGAGGGTGCCGGCTCGCTAGGATCCGGAGAGACCACCGTGGGTAGGGCCGCGAGTAGGAGAGAGACGTCAGCGTGAGGACGCTGGGGTGAGACAAGCTGATCCTAAGAGAGCAGCGAGGAGACACCGGTTTGATGACCCAGGTGCCGGGCCATCTCATGCTCCTCTAGTGGATGCCGGAGCAGATTTTGAGGACATTTGCCGCTGCCTGGAGGCGGTGTTATAGGGCATGCCTGAGGGCATGTGGTTACATATCCAGGATGAGGGCATCCTGGAGTAGTGTGTGGGGATTCCGCCGCCATGGCGGGCCGTGGTACGACAAGTAGAAGTAGCAGGTGCTACTATGACCGGACGATTACCTCCTGGTCAAGAGGGACCAGTAGTGGGTGGGGGACCACCGCCTGAGGGAGGGGCAGGAGGTAGTGCTCTAGAGGCACCTTGAGTGGTGCTCTATGTATTTTTGTATTTTTGTATATAGGCTGGTGAGCCCATTTTGTACTGAGGTGCTTCACTGGCCTGCAGATACTTGTATTTTTGTATGTAAACATTTGGATGGCACTGTGGACCATTTTATATATACATGAGTATACATTTTGAGATCTATGTGGTGTTTACATGTGTTTTGTTAATGTGTTGATGATGTCTAATCTATATACGCTGTGACAGTTTGTTGATATGTTTATGTATGTGTAGAGGTATCTTGATGTGATATATGCCAATCTAACACAATATTAGCTAAGTTATCTGTAATTTGATTCAATTGTCTTGGAATATGTGTAAATGTAATGGAATCAAAATGTCGAGATAAAAGTCTAACCTGCAGGTATTTGCAAAAGAGGCAAGGATCACGTACGTGGTACACATTGTTGAGCTAGAGAACGACTAGTTGAGAGTCGAGAAAGACGCTAAGGTGAAGAATATGATGATGTTGGCCATCGGCCAGGAGGCCAATGACGACAATGTATTCGACTTGGTTGTTGGTCACTGAACCCAAACATATGCCGCTCGAATGAAGAAATTCATGTGAGGGGGTGTAGAGATCCCAAGCAGCCGAAGCGATATTTTGTGTCCAACGGTTGGCGCCATCGGCGTAACCGATGTGTTAGGCTGGTGGAGGAAGCATATGTCAATAGCACAAATGATATTTTAGACATGAGGGATGAACAAAAGATTAAAAACACTATAAAAGAAATAACCTAAAGTAGAATGACTACATTTAAGCATAAAATTTATTTAAGTATAACCCATTGACAGGTTCTTTAAGAGAGAGGCCTTCAGGAGAGGCCAGGATGTATGCACCTTTGGTGAGGCAATGTTGGATGATGTAGGGGCCATGCCATAGTGACTCGAATTTTCCATGACCAAAGGTATCGTGAGTGATATCGTAAGCAAGGATGAGGTCACCTTCATGGAATGAGCGAAGGTTGACATGTCAATCAAAGGTGGACTTTGATCATTTTTTAGCTGCCTCATTGTTCTGTAATGAGGATCGATGATCTTCATCCAAGGACTCTAAGTCCAGCAAGCGCTGCTCCATTGGGGCAGTGTCGGGTAATAGCTCAATTGCAGTGCTTAAGGTGGGAATTTCACACTCGATGGGAAGAGTGGCCTCCACCCCATGGACTAGATGAAATGGTGTGAAACCAGTAGCTGTTTTCACAGCCGTACGGTAAGCCCATAGTGCAGAAAATAACATATGATGCCAATTGGTCTTATGTTTATTAACCGTGCACTGTAACATGGTCTTGAGGACTTTGTTAACTACTTCAACCTATCCATTAGACTGAGGGTAATATGGTGAGGCAAACTCATGGGAGAATCCTAACCAAGATGAGAGTTCGACGAAAATCTCATTCTCGAAGTGCTTCCCGTGATCGGAAACTAGTTGGAGTGGTAATCCAAAGAGAGATATGACATGGTTAAAGAAAAAACGCACTGCGGTGTCAGTGGTATTGTTGAAGGTGGGCATAGCTTTCGCCCATTCGGTGAAGTAATCGACTGCGACAATAATGTATTTGTGTCCATTGTTGGAGGGAGGATTACAAGTCATGAAGTCGATGCCCCATTTACAAAAAGGGCCGGCAGTGATGATTGGATGAAGAAGAGCAGGTGGTGCTTGGGCTTTGTTGGCATAAAGATGACACTTCTCGCATTGTTTCATGGCATGAATGAAATCGTGAAACAAGGTAGGCCAAAAGTAACTTGCTCGGATAATCTTTTGAGCAGTGGATATTCCCGAAAGATGGCCCCCACATGCACCGCTATGGTAGTCGTTCAAGACTCTATTGGCCTTGTCAATGGTCAGGCATTGATGAAGAATGGTGTTGACCCCTCACCGGTATAAGATGTCTCTGATGATGAGGTAGCGGGGGGCCTGGTGGCGAATACGACGACGATCATCTCGTGAAAGGTGGTTACCGAACTTTTGAGTTCGGAGGTAGACAAGGAGGTCGTCGTACCAAGGATCATCTGAAGTGATGTAAAAGAGATGTCCGTCGGGAAAGTCGATATTGACGGGGGCACTGGTTGTGTCAGAGGGGAGGTCCGTGACAAGTTCGGCGAGAATGGGGGCTTTCTTGCTCTTGGGTGTTGAGAATTCAATATCATACTCCTGAAGGATAATGATCCATTGGGCAAATTTTTCGTTAATTTGCCGACGACTGAGCAAGTATTGCATAGGGTTGGAATCTACTACAACCTTAGATGTGTGAAGTAGAATGTAGTGACGCAGTTTCTGGACTACGAGGATGACTGTAAGAGCTAGTTTCTCTTCGTGTTTATACTTCAAGGGTGGCCCTGAGAGGTTTTTACTAACGTAATAAATGACATGCTCACGATTGTCATCACCTAGCTGAATGAGAACTCCTGCTACTGAAACAACTGATGATGATATGTAGAAGATATAGTCGTGATTGTAGTCAGGTGCACTAATTAAAGGGGCGTTGGAGAGAGCCAATTTAAGATTGTCAAATGACTGTTGGGCATGTTCATCCCAGTAAAATGGGATGTCATGTGTTAAGAACCAAATATCA
>JASDQU010302717.1:0-13783 GCA_032191745.1 Picea mariana | reverse complement strand
CACTTGACCATGTTTGGGGGGATTCACAAGGTGTCCTAGCAAGACTTTTTGCATAGGTTTTGGTTTGCCACTGAGGGGACTTCTGAAAAACCATCGTCCACTCCCATCATAACACCACTATTTCATCTTATTTCCCTCTCACTTGTCCCACTCCCCTTGTCTGGGCATTGGGTTGACCTTTCTTTAGGATTGCACCTTGTCTCGTGGGAAGAAGGGGCTAAAGGCCCATAAGGTAAAAGCAAGCTGGTAAGAGATAAAAGCCTAAAATAAAACCTCGAGATGCTTTGCCCAAGGATCCCCGAGAAAGCAATAAAAGGTTTCTCAACAAAAAACTAGAGGGACCCGGAAGAAAATAATAAAACAAGACCTAGGTAGAGGATAGGGGGTCTCATCACGAGCCATCCTATTAGGTCCATGGGTACCTAGAAGTATGACATTGCCACCAACTGGTTACCACGCCAGGGCAATGACTCTTGGTTGCATGGCCAAGGGAAAGGGGGTCTCATCACGAGCCAACCTTTCATTTCTGTGAAAGTACTTGTGGGTAACGCTGCCACCACTGGTCACCACGCCAGGGCAGTGTCCCCTGATTAGCTCTTGAACAAAAAAAAAAGAAAAAGAAAAGCAATGAAAGAATAAAAAGAATAAAGGCAAGAATGGGCTTGGAAAGAATGCATCCATGACAGGTACAACTCGCCTTCTACAAAGGCACCCACAGACAACACATTGCATCCTCGGACCTCACTACACCCACATTTTTGGACTTCCCCTAACCACATCACCCACTCAGATGGTTTTGATGAGGTTTTCTTCTGGGAACTCACCTTTTTCGATGGACACTCTCCCAATAGAACGTCTTGTCTTTTCCTCTAGATTTGTATAGCAGGCTTGTGTAATTCTTTGAGCTATTGACATATGTATTAGGGATTTTATGCATATGTTTAATAATATTAATGATGAGATGTGATTGACATTGCTATGATCCCTATGACTAATGAGCCCATGAAGGGCGTAGCCTTTGATGTGCAAGACCATGCCCGACGGACAGGTACCATTTGGACCGGTACACATGGGGAGATGA
The DNA here is from genome assembly GCA_032191745.1 of Picea mariana. Lineage (NCBI taxonomy): Eukaryota > Viridiplantae > Streptophyta > Pinopsida > Pinales > Pinaceae > Picea > Picea mariana. The sequence continues at coordinate 12,702 of JASDQU010302717.1, read as the reverse complement.
TCAGTTCGGACCTCCATGGGGCTGAAGAGCCCACCAGATGGATGCTAAGACCCCATCAAGGGGCAGAGACAGGGCAGAGGATGATCAAAGACTTTGCACCAGAGAAGAAGAGAATGTTCCACCAGAGGTATCTCGACACTGCTTGGCCTAGGGGGATTGACCCACTTTCAGAGGAACATTGGCTCTAGATGGCCCAGGATGTCACCAGGAGGCTTATGACATCATCATGAGCATGTTGGAAAATGGACAGGGCAGTGTGCACGTGTGGCAGCTTGGAGGAGCCCAATGAGGGCTAATGTCTTGCTTCAGGAGGCTACATTTTTCCTAATAGGGGCTAACGTCACCCTAGGAAGGGGTGACGCATTACCTTTTTTCTCGATTAGGGTTTTAACTTGAAAATTTGATGTAAAACAATATGATTTGATATTTTGGCCTTTTTGGCCTTTTACCTGACCTAAAATGTAAAATTATGTCAAGGTTTTGTATAAATGAGGGATTTTGACTCTCATTTTATCATCATAACTCATTCACTCCATAAGGAGGTCTGATATTTGTGCCCTATCTTGGGTATTTGGTTGATTTAAGGAAGGCACACTTGTTGAAGGAAGACTTTTTGGCATTTTATGGTGTTTCTCTTGAAGGAAGGTGTTACAACTACGGTTTGCATGGTTATTTCTTGATGAATTGTAAGTATTTTTCTGCAAAAATTCTTGAATGAATGGTTGTAGTTCAATTTTTTGCATGTTGTTTATGATTATTGTTGAAAAAAAACCCTAAGGGACAAGCACACAAGTAGGTCATTGTCTCATCTCCCCTGATAGAGAAACTTTCAGCCATTGAAGGAGAAAAAAAGAGCCTAGCTGTAGCTACACTCCTTTTTCTTCCTCCCTTTTGCTAGCCGTACCATCTAGAATTCAAGAGGAAGAAGACATCCCAGCCCTAGGTTATCTACACTTAGGGTCGTTTTTCTTATAGGGTTTGATGATAGAGCCTTGCTGTAGCAACACTCTCCCTCACCAGACTCTCTTGTTTTGATTTTATCCTTTATGCTAGCCATTTTGTCAAATTGACCGAAGGAAGGAGGAGAGAGCACAAGGCCTTGCTATAGCAACACCGGAGTGCGCCTCTCTCTCCTAGGGTTTTTATTCTGAGGCCCTGCCATAGCAACACTTCAGAACTCTTCCCTCTAGTACTTAGCCTTCCTCCTTCAACCCTTGCGTCCTTCATTTTTGAATTCATTTTACCCTAAGGCACTGATCTAAAGTCCTCCAACGTTGAAGTGAATCTGATCAAACAACTCTCCAAGTTCTTTGAATTTCAAACCCTAACCTACTAACCCTAAGTTGTTGATGTCATCATTGGATATTTTGTCTTTAATGCAACAACGTTTTACTTTATGAGCAATTGAATGGTGGTTTAAAGCATTTATTAAATGAAGTGTTGGTTGGTTACATTGGATGCCACATCGTTCCAATATTTATTGGTGAAGTGTTATATCTTTTCATTTGCTATTGATAAACATTGACTTTGTCAACATTTATTGCTAATTTCTTACATATATATATCAGATAGTCTTATGAAGTACTAACCCATTGAAATATAGCTTGCACATATCTGTTTTTTATTGTCTTGTTCCAAGCAGGTGTTCTTCATTGGGGATTTACTTTATTATTGGCTGTTTTGCCGGGACTTTCTGTTTGGGTGGTGACTTGTGAAGGGGGAAAACCTTATCTTGGTCTTTTTAGCCTTTAGCCTCTTCAAAACCACAGGTCATCGGGGACGTCTCCCCTGGGCCTAACCTCCCTAAAGATAAAGAACCTCCCCATCGTGGTGACAATGGGTGGGATAGGTTCCTGTTACACCAGTTTGGCCTTCAATCTTATAGCCTTTTTCCTAGCTACAAACTGTGCGATAACAGGTTCTAAAACAGATTGGCGTGTGAGGGAAATATCTGCCACAAATATGTCATATCTATGTTAACTATGATGATACCAAAGGGACTTCTTATACATACAACACGCCAGAGAACATATTAAAAGAAATTCATTTGTGTAGCTGACCTTGGGACTCATATTTCACGGTATATTTACGATATAATCCCTCCATACAATTCACAGGTGAAGGAAATTTGTTGTATAACTATGCCTCCACAAGGGGGAACACATCAACAAGTTCATTTTCCTTTGGCTTTGCCTGAGCATGAATCTTTGAATGATTTAGAGCCTTTGGGATGGATGCATACACAACCCAATGAGCTTCCTCAATTGTCACCTCAGAACTTCACGCCTCTCCATCAAATAAACTTTTGATTGCATTTATCTATGAATACTTGGAATGGGCACACTTGGGACATACTTTGAAAGTGTATTTACTAGAGTGTAATTTGCCTAGGGGATTTTGGAAATCCGAGTTAAGGGAGAAGTTTGGACCAAAGATTGAGGCTGATTCTAACAAGGATGCAGAAAATGGTCCTTTGCTGGAAATTATGGAAACCTATTTGAAGTTGGAGAACACGTTTGGGAACTTGTCTAAGGATGATGCAACACGATATGATGCAAATGGTGTAGTTGCTGTGCTGGTTAAAAGGGGTCTATTTGATGTTTCGAAGAATATTTTTACATGAGTCTAACAAACTGCAGTAAGAAAAATCTTTGTTTAGATTCCAGATGTGTGGCACATGTTTACTTTGTTCAATGCCATTTGCACTCACAGTGAAAATATGCCAAAACTGTTTAAGGAAATTCTCAGAATTGTTATAGATGAGGTTTTGGCTCCACTGAATTTGGAAGAAATCAACAACCAATTGAAGCTAGGATATATTGACAGTGACCTAGAAATATCCTACCATCTGATGTGGATTACAGAGCGACCTACCTTGTGACAGAATGCCCAACAGAGTGATATTTTTAAGGGGTATGTTTGATGATATATATATGCATATTGTGTAAATATCCTTCATTTTCTGTTTTCAATGTTGACGTTAGACATCATCATGGATAATATTAGGAATCAATTTCTATCAAAAAAGAGAATCTTCCAGACATCAAGGATGAAGAACACTGGCAGTATTCTATGTTTCAAAAGATAATATGAATTGTCGACACTGTTTATAGCTTCAAACTCAAACATTTTTTTGGTTTGTGTTGAAGAAATGTGGCCACTAATTTTATTACAGCGGAAACAATAAAACCAGGAATATGATCACATTCCATACAAAGATTCTAAACTCACTTAAATGATTCAACATGCATTATGAGGCAATGCAAGTAGCACCAATACCATGACCATCCACCAAGAAGAGAAATGAAGCTCATCAACCAAAGGTATCTAATTCTAAGAAGAAGCGAAGAAGCTCAATGAAAGCGTATCTCCCCAAGTCCATCAAAAGCTCCAAGGAACCACCACCAAACTCCATCAAATATGATGAAAATCACAATGTGGAACCTCATACAATATGAGGTGTAACACTTTAAAAGATATTTCCAATAGATGCAAGTATGCTCCAAACATACTTGGATATCTTTTATGCCTCCCAGAAGCTGGCAATTTCTTATTTCATGTAGTTTATGTTGCTACAAATCAGGGTCTAAGACCAACTTCTGTTCCTTGTGGAGGAAAATGAGGTGGGAACTAGCATAAAATTTGTATTAGGTGTTCATAGAGTTATATATTTTGAGCACTAAGCAATTTTCAGACTTACCGTACATAATTCAACAAAGATACTCCAAACATATTACAAATTATTGAGCATTCCTATGGAAAGGTGTACATAGGTCCTAGGGTCACAAGCACTTATAACAAAGAATAAAAAATATGTCTACTATCAACAAAAAAAGTCCCCAAACAACTAAGTTATTTCCAATTTTATCGAATTATTTTGATGCTAAAGATAAAAGTAATTGTAAAACTAATAAGCCCAAACATGGTATTTTCAACAACATCAATGATGCAAAATGATAATTGTAAAACTAATAAGCCCAAACATGATATTTTCAACAACGTCAATGCTGCAAAATAATATATATATATATGTGTGTGTGTGTGTGTGTGTGTGTGTGGTTCATGACATCGGATATCAGTACTCACTACGTTAAATCTGTTTCCAACAATCTATTAGCTATCTCCACTCATTGTACATTCTTAAGGGTATATTGGGACTCATGTGAATCTTGCAACTTATGATTGGATGGATAATTGCATTTATATTTATATTTTATAATTGGGTTTAATACAATTCCAGACAACTTTCATTTAGTGAAAAGTTTATAAATCCTCATTGTTTGGAAGGCAACAAATTGCACCAATTTCAACCAATGCTAGAGAAAGTGCAAAAGTTGACAAGTCACTTTTTTGCAAGAGGCATAGAAATTGGCTTGAGAAGTGTATGGTAAGTCTGAAAATTGCCAAGTGCTCAATATATAGAACTCTATGAACACCTAATACGAAGTTTACGCTAGTTCCCACCTAATTTTCCTCCACATGGAAAATAAGTTGGTCTTAGACCATGATTTGTAGCAACATAAACTATGATTTGTAGGCACAAAATATCTCCAGACTCTGTTTGGAACATACTTACATACATTGGAAAGATCTTTTAGAGTGTTACACCTCATGTTGTATGAGGTTCCACATTGTGATTTTCATCACATTTGATGGAGTTTGGTGGTGGTTCCATGGATATTTTGATGGACTTGGGGAAGATACACCTTCATATCTCCCCCGTGATATAACAACCATATCAGATTGTTTTGTGTTCTATAATTGTGCAGGTTTTGTAACCATTATTAAAAGAGAATTTTAAAAACCAAGTCATGTCAAATCACCAATCATATAAAATTGTAATAAGGCCAACTACCTTGCAACCTTAGGAACCAACCCATTACAACATGAAGGCAAGTTAGAGTCCAAATTAATGTCCATGTTAGTCTTCTCTAACATAGAATGCTAAAAAGTAACCAATTTTGTTTGTCCTCATTGTTGCATAGGATATTATTAAGATTGTTTTGTGTTCTATAACTGTGCCCTTGTGATGTAGGAGGACCCTACTTCCAAATTATTGTACGATTGCCTAGACTAGGAGATCTTGTGTTTTCAAGGGAGTTGGTTCCCAAAGTCTTGATTTATTTGTAATTTCCTATGTTTTGATGAGTGAGTGAGTGAGAGTTGGTTTGTTGAGAGATTTTAGAGTGAGTAGATCTCTTGAATATTTTTAGAATCCTAAGATTATGTTTAGTGAGATATCATAATGATCTTTGGAGAGATTTGGGAATATGAGAGGATCCTTAGGAGATTAATTGAATTATTTGTGGATCTGAACAATTTACAGTTTAGTATCATTTTGTATATTTATTATAGTCTTGTGAGAATTAGAAGTAGAGGTTAGGCAAGAGAGGTTGGACAGAGAGAAGGAGGTTTTAGTCGAGTCAATGAAAATTTGAATGTAAATCAGGCCTAAGGAAGAAGTAGACATTAACAATCAAATGATCAGGTTTATTTGGCTATGTACAGTTCATTTATATTGAATTAATATAGTGTGGAAAGCTCTGTTTCGAGCTTAATCTGAAGGAATCTGTGTTCATGACAGTTAAATCTTGTCATTGAGGATGTGATGGTTATTTTGTGTGTTTAACCTCTGTGGAAACTGTTATAATAGGTCTCGGGGTATGTGTGATTGATATATTTCTGCATTTATATATATCTCTGCGTAAGATGTGTTGTAGTAAGGTTATAACTGGTTAATTAACATAATCCATTACAAGAATATGAAACCATTAACATGGAACAGTTAGATCCAGGGCAGAAGTTGAGGTTCATTGTATTATAATGGTAAAATTGTGAATGCAGATAAGTAAGATACATGAGCCACCGATCTAACAAAAGAATAGATTGTGACCGTCAAAGGATGAATTCAACAGAAATCCACAACAACCGTCAGATTTGGGAGTTGCTGAGGAAGACCGTTGGATCAACATCCGATAAAGTCATGACTATCAGATCTCAGTGAAGGCAGATCGACAACGGGGAGCCATTTCGGGATTCAAAGGATGAGTTAACGTTCGCACAGATTTTGGTTCCGGAATCCAGGACGATTGTCGATTGTCACCCGTCAACAAATCAACGACTCACATTGGTCCATCCGCCAACACACATCTTCCATTGTGGAACTCGACGACGGTTTTAAAGGTCGTGTTAGTTGGGACTCCACAATCGTCCATGATCGTAGATCTCCACGCCGGTTTAAGCACGACCGTCGATCCTTGATGGGAGGTTAGCGCCTGAAAGAGTTGAGCGAGATCATAACCCTCGATCACATGGGTCAGAGTTAGAGGTCCTTCGGGTATATGAGGAGAACAATGTTAGCATCTATGTGTTAAACTATGGTCAGGTGGATATTTGATCCTGTTAGTTCTCGAATCCTAGAATCTTAAAGCGATCCTTGGCACCCCTATCTCGAGGTTTACAATGCAATTACAAGGAAGATTGCATAAAAGGGTTTTAGGACAGGATGTCCGACATCAAGTGGTATCAGAGAGAAGGAATGCTCTTTGACAAAGATATTGCAAAGAAAGGGAGAGAAGATCAGGTTATGAATCTGACAAACAGAGGCATGGTTAAAAGGAATTTGTCTATTTGAGTGCATTGGATGTGGAAGACAAGATCATGAAAATATCTTGCATGTATTATTGATGTTTCTATGATAACTCTGGTTTTAAGATTTGTTTGCAGATTGCAAGTAGCAGACAAAGAGGGTGTTAGCAACATTACAAATGAGAGGAGCTGTAACAAAGAACCAATTGTGTTCTTAAATGAAAAGAGCATGTGAGCTCTTAAGTAGTGGCAGAACCTGAAGAATTCCAACAGAGGTTGGATAGGGAGGAAAAGTGAGTGTTCTCAAAAGGAAGTGGAAGCTGTAGAGCCTAAAAGAGCACAGGTTGCTCAAAGAGTGGTTCAAAGACAGAGAACCAGAGAATACCAAGAGGCCAAGCTCAAGGAGATAGCTTGCCGAGGTATGAAATGTAGGTATGGAGACGTGCAAAAGGTGAGGGCTTAGGTGCAGTCCACAAGTGAACAAGACGAAGTTCAAAAAGGAAATGGAGACAATGACTACTGGAGATCATTGTAAAGGTTCAAAAAGAGGCCATGAAATATTAAATAAAGATAGATTTGACAGAATATTAGCTGAGATAGAAGTACAACGAGAGGTGATGGAACAACTTCTACAGAGAAAGGTGAATGCAAACCAGAGAAGAGGATAGAGTATGAAGAAGCCAGTTCAGTGGCCAATGGTACAATTATTCTTAAAGAAACTGAGGAAAAGCCTAAATGAAATGAAGCATAGATCGAATACTTTAAAGAAGAAAGAGAAACTCAGAGGAGTTGAGTTCATATTGAATCCATTGATTGAAGAAGTTCACTATTGTGAACCAGAGAAAGGTGACATCCTTGGAGAGGATGATATTGAGAGAAGATCTATTATGGATCTTACATATTGCTTGGAGAATGAAAAGGAAGATAGACTTGTAGGAACTCTCATGAGATCTTTGAAGAGTTCATATCAACATATGGATATGCTGACAAGTAAGGATGAAAGGCCTAATGTTTTTATTTCTGACATATTGTGTGTGGTTGCAGATTTAGCAGGTGAAGCTGTCAACATTCAAAAGGAAGAAAAAGAAATGTATAAAAACATTTCAAGTAGGCATAATCAAACAATCATTCTGATGGAGGATGAGGCCAAAATGCCTCATGAAGATAGCCAAGGTGGGTCCCATATATATGTTGCCAAAGAAGCAAATGAAGGACATCTGCATAAATTTATTGTTGCAGAAAACAAGGTAATATTGTCTCAAAAGAACAGCCAAGAGGAATACCATACATTACTAAACAAATGGACTGCTGAAAGACAATCAGAGAAGTTTATTGCTGCAAAAAATAAGGTAGGTTTGGTTCATGAGGATGGCCAAAGATAAATTGAAGAAGAGAAGTGTTCTGATGCAGAGCTGCTGGAGAAATTGTTGAATAAATCTGAGTCAGGAGGAGAAGCAAATAAAAGAATTGATGTTTCATTTGAACAAAGAGGAATGGTGTTAGAAGAACTAGCATATACTTTAGAGTCTCATGGTTTTAAAAGTAATCATTGCTATGTTGTTGTAGGTATTGAAGGAAGAGAAGGCATGCATATACTAAATTTTGTCATAAAAGAAGAAAGAGGTCAACACGATGATATTGTGCTCACTGATTTTGAGGATGAATTAAAAGTTTTAGAGAATTTGTTGAGTAATTAGGATTCCATAAGGAAATTAAATGCAGCCATAGATAAAGAATGCTCACACATGTTTAATCACGATAGAAGTTTTAATGTTCAATTTCATTCAAAGAATGTAATTGAAGGAATGAGGATGCTGATGGTGAAGATGTCTCAGAGAAGACATGCAGAGGAAAGGAAGATCTACATCATCGGAGCAAGAAAGGAGACAAGAAGCAACAAAAGACAAGTAGCAAGGGAAGATTTCCAAAGCAAAGCCAGTGGGGCATTGCAACATAAGAAATGGAAGCCAGGAGAGTTGCAGTCAGTAGCAACAAGACAACAAAATAACAATGAAGCAAGTGGAGAAGCAATTGGACATCTAGATGAGACTGTCATGCAGGTTGAGGAAGCTGGACATATGCTTTTTGAAAGCGTGAAAAAAAAACAAGATGTGGATTTTGTTGAGGAAATGAAGGAAGATGAGGTAGTTCACCGGTGTGAACCTGAGCATAGATTGATGCTCAATGATGGTATCCATTTATTGGATGAAGAACTGCAAGAAATTGCAAAAAGGTTATGAAGATTGGAAATCTTCCAAGGATAGGGTGAAGGAAGAATTTCCTTGTCAAGAGCATATTCAAATTTTTGTTATGCAGGTAGCATTGTTTCATGAAAATAATGAGAAGGATGTTGAAAGTATGGACATTACTGAAGATATAAGTGGGGCAGTGGATTGGCTTAAAGATATTTTTGTTGAGTAAATGTTACATTGGGATACATAACAGTACAAGGAAGCAATGCTGAAATTGATTGATAAGAATGTTTCTGATATGGTAAGTGAAGGTATGCAACATTTGGATTTAATTGGTTGCTTTAGTCAAATTCAAGAGAAGAATTGCAGGAAAGATTCTATAAGTTAATGTGGAATTGGAGAATGTGAAATATTGTGTATGTGAGTATTCTCAAAATATTGAGAGTAGTCGAGGATATACAGGAGAAAATACAATGCAGCCAAAGGATAGCATCAACGACATACAAAATCAAGGATGCTTAGCCCAAGAAGATCTTAATGAAAGCAATCAAGGATTGCAGGGAACAATAGAAATTGATTCTATGACAGAGGAATTGTGGAATTTGATGATGAGTCAGTCTAGATGGAGGAAGTTGACAACATATGGGATGATGAATCAGAATTTGAAGTTGATTGAAGGAAGGAAAATGAACCAGAAGGAAACTCATATGCAAGAACAACAAAGGTGCAGAGCATTTGGAAAACTACAAATTAAGGTTTGGGAAACTCTGTTTCGAGCTTAATCTGAAGGAATCTCTGTTCATGACAGTTAAATCCTGTCATTGAGGATGTGATGGTTATTTTGTGTGTTTAACCTATGTGAAACTGTTATAATAGGTCTCAGGTTATGTGTGATTGATATATCTCTGCATTTATATATATCTCTGCGTAAGATGTGTTGTAGTAAGGTTATAACTGGTTAATTAACATAATCCATTACAAGAATCTGAAACCATTAACATGGAACAATTAGATCAAGGGAAAAAGTTGAGGTTCATTGTATTCTAATGGTAAAATTGTGGATGTAGATAAGTAAGTTACATGATCCATCGATCTAACAAAAGAAAAGATCGTGACCGTCGAAGGATGAGTTCAGTAGAAATTCACAACAACTGTCAGATCTGAGGGTTGCAGAGGAAGACCGTCGAATCAACATCCATTTAAGTCATGACCGTCAGATCTCAGTGAAGGCAGATCAATGGAGGGGAGCCATTGCGAGATTCATAGGACGAGTTAACATCCACATAGATTTCAGTTCCACAATTCACAACGATCGTCGATTGTCACTTGTCAACAAATCGATAACTCACATTGGTCCATCCGCCAACTTGCATCTTCCATTGCGGAACTCAACAACGATTTTAAAGGTCATGTTAGTTGGGACTCCGCAATCATACCTGATCGTAGATATACACTCTGATTTAAGCACGACCGTCGATCCTTGATGGGAGTTTAGCGCCTGAAAGAGTTGAGTGAGATCATAGCCCTTGATCACATGGGTCAGAGTTAGAGGTCCTTCGGGCATATGAGGAGAATGATGTTAGCGTTGATGTGTTAAAATATGGTCAGGTGGATATTCAATCCTATTAGTGATCAAATCCGAGAAGATTAAAGCTATCCTTGGCACCCCTATCTCGGGGTTTACAATGCCATTACAGAGAAGATTGAATAAAAGGGTTTTAGGACTGAATGTCCGACATCAAGTGGTATCAGAGTGAAGGAATGCTCTTTGACAGAGATATTGAAAAGAAGGGAAGAGAGGACCAGGTTATCAATCTGACAGACAAAGGCATGGTCAAAAGGAAATTGTCTATTTGAGTGAATTGGATGTGGAGGACAAGATCATGAAAACATCTTGCAGGTATTATTGATTTTTCTATGATAATTCTGGTTTTAAGATTCGTTTGTAGATTGCAGGTAGCAGACAAAGAGGGTGTTAGCATCATTACAGATGAGAGGAGATGTAAGAGAGAACCAATTGTGTTCTTAAATGAAAAGAGCATGTGGGATATTAAGTAGTGGTAGAACCTAAAGAATTCCAACAGAGGTTGGATAGGGAGGACAAGTGAGTGTTCTCAAAAGGAAGTGGAAGTTGTAGAGCCTAAAAGAGCATAGGTTGCTCAAAGAGTGGTTCAGAGGCAGAGAACCAGAGAATACCAAGAGGCCAAGCTCAAGGAGATAGCTTTCTGAGGTATGAAATGCAGGTATGGAGACTTGCAAAAGGTGAGAACTTAGGTGTAGTCCACAAGTGAACAAGATGGATTTCACAAAGGAAATGGAGACAATGATTACTGGAGATCATTGTAAAGGTTTAGAAAGAGGCCATGAAATATCAAATCAAGACTGATTTGACATAAGATTATATGAGATAGAAGAACATCTAGAGGTGATGGAACAACTTCTATAGAGAAAGGTGGATGAAAACCAGAGAAGAGGAGGGAGTATGAAGAAGCCAATTCAATGGCTAGTGGTACATTTATTCGTAAAGAAAATGAGGAAAAGACTAAAGGAAATGAAGCATAGATCGAATACTTTAAAGAATAAAGATAAACTCAGAGGATTTGAGTTCAGATTGAATCCATTGATTGAAGAATAATTTCACTACTGTGAACTAGACAAGGTGACATCCTTGGAGAGGATGACGTTGAGAGAAGATCTATTGTGGATCTTACAGATTGCTTGGAGACTGCAGAGGAAGAGAGACTTGCAGGAAGTCTCATGAGCTCTTTGAAGAGTTCAGATAAACATATGGATATGTTGACAAGTAAGGCTGGAAGGACTAATGTTTTTATTTCAGATATATTTTGTATGGTTGCAGATTTAGCAGGTGAAGCTGTCAACATTCAAAAGGAAGAAAAATAAATGGATAAATTTTTTTCAAGCAAGCATGATTAGAAACTCATTCTGATGTAGCATGAGGCCACAATGCCTCATGAATACATCCAAGGTGGAGCCCATATGCATGTTTCCAAAGAAGAAAATGAAGGACAACTGCATAAATTTATTGTTGCAGAAAATGAGGTAAGATTGCCTCAAAAGAACAACCAAGAGAAATACCATACATTACCAAACAAATGGATTGTTGGAAGATGGTTAGAGGAGTTTATTTTTGCAGAAAATAAAGTATATTTGGCTCATGAGGATGGCTAAAGAGAAATTGAAGAAGAGGAGTGTTTTGTTGCAGAGTTGCTAGAGATATTGTTGAAGAAATCTGAGTCAGGAGGAGAAGAAAATCAAAGAATTGATGTTGAATTTGAACAAAGAGGAATGGTGTTAGAAGCATCAACAAAGAATTTAGAGTCTCATGGTTTTAAAAGTAATCATTGGTATGTTGTTGCAGATATTGAAGGAAGAGAAGGCATGCATATACTAAACTTTGTCATAAAAGAAGAAAGAGGGCAACACTATGATATTGTGCTCACTAATTTTGAGGATGAATTAAAAGTTTTAGAGAATTTGCTGAGTAATCAATATTCAATAAGGAATTAAAATGCAACCATAGATGAAGAATGTTCACACATGTTTAATAATGATACAAGTTTTAATGTTCAATTTCATTCAAAGAATGTAATTAGAGGAATGAGGATGCTGACGATGAAGATGTCTCAGAGAAGACATGCAGAGGAAAGGAAGATCTACATCAATAGAGCAAGTGAGGATACAAGAAGCAACAAAAGACAAGTAACAAGGGCATATTGCCAAAGCAAATCCACTGGGGCATTGTAGCATAAGAAATGGAAGCCATGAGAGTTGTAGTTAGTAGCAACAAGACAACATAATAACATTGAAGAAAGTGGAGAAGAAATTGGACAACTAGATGAAACTGTCATGTAGGTTGAGGAAGGTGGACATATGCTTTTTGAAAGCGTGACAACAACACATG
>JASDQU010302708.1:0-13739 GCA_032191745.1 Picea mariana | reverse complement strand
AGTTCCCAAGAAAAATGGTAAGTGGAGAATATGTGTAGACTTCAGGGAGTTGAACAAAGCCACCCATAGGGATTATTTTCCCTTGCCATTTATTGATCAGGTGTTGGATACCTTGTCTGGAAAGAAGTATTTTTCATTCCTAGACGGGTTTAGTTGTTATAACCAAATACAAATAGCACCTGAAGACCAGGAGAAGACCACTTTCATCTGCCCATGGGGAACCTATGCTTATAGGGTTCTTCCTTTTGGACTTTGCAATGCTCCAACCACTTTTCAAAGGGCTGTCCTAGCCATTTTATCTGACTTGACAAATGATTGTGTGGAAGTATACATGGATGACTTTACAGATCATGGAAAAGACTTCCAGGAAGCTTTGACCAATCTAGAAAAAGTCTTGATTAGGTGTAAGAAAACTAATCTTTCCCTATGTAATGAAAAGTCAAAAATGTTGCTCACTGAAGGTATTGTTTTGGGACATCACATCTCTAGTTCTGTAATGAGAGTTGATCTGGCAAAGATTCATATTATCACACAAATTAGAATACCTTCCTCACAAAAGGAAGTTCACATCTTTCTAGGGCATGCTAGCTACTATAGAATATTCATTCCGAATTTTACAAGCCTAGCTACCCCTTTATTCAAGTTATTATTTAAAGAAGTCGAATTCAAGTGGGATGATGAATGCCAAATATATTTTTAGATTCTAAAACATAAATTGTCAATGACCCCTGTATTAAGAGGACCAAATTGGTCCCTTCCTTTTCATATCTGTACTAATGCCTCAGACATAGCAAATGGGGAAGTTCTTGGACAAAGGGAAAATCAAATGCCTTATGCTTTTTACTTTGTCATTAAAAATCTGTCTCCAGCTAAAGTTAATTATATGGTCACAGAAAAAGAATTGCTATTTGTGTTCCATGCTATCAATAAATTTAGACACTATATTATAGGATATCAAGCTTTTGTACACATCGATCATTCAACCATCAAATTCTTAATGAACAAACATGTAACAAATCCTAGAGTTATAAGATGGTTGTTATTATTACAAGAGCTCAATATCAACATTATTAATAGACCTGGTAAGGATAATCTTGTGGCTGATTTCTTATCTAGAATGATTCATTTGGGAGATAACACACCAGTGGAAGATAACTTTCCTGATGAAAATTTGTTTGTTGTTTCTACATTCACTCCTTGCTATGCAGATGTAGCTAACTATCTTGTGACAGGGAAGATGCCTCAGAAATTGTCTCCTAGAGAAAAACAAAAAGTAATTCAGCTAAGTGCAAACTACATGTGACACGATGATTGCCTCTACAAAACAGGACCAGATTTGGTAATCAGGAGATGTGTAAGGGAAGATGAAATTCATGATATTTTGCAAGCCTGCCATGATGGTCCTTGTGGAGGAGACTTCACAGATAAGAGGACCATTTATAAAGTTCTGTAATCTGGTTATTATTGGCCTCATATTTTCAAAGATGCTAAAACCTATGTATCCAATTGTGATGAATGCCAATGAATGGGTAAGCCTATTGCACGAGACCAAATGCCACTTTAAGCCCAAGTAGTCATTGAGCCTTTCAAGAAATGGGCATTAGATTTTGTAGGGCCCATTAACCCTGCATATAAAAAGAAAAAGTACATACTTGTATGTACTGACTATGCGACTAAGTGGGTTGAAGAAAAATCTTTACCAGCTGAAAGTGAACAATCAGTGCTAGATTTCCTTTTTAATGACATCTTTACTAGATTTGGTGTACCTCAAGAAATTATGACTGATCAGGGAGCTCAATTTACCTCTAATCTATTCAAAGTTGTTACAGAACAATACCAAATGAAACACAAGAAATATACACCCTACCATCCATAGACAAATGGACAAGTAGAATCTACCAACAAAGTTATTGAGTCCATTCTTACCAAAACAATACAACTACACCACAAGGATTGGGTTGGTAGATTACTAGAAGCCTTATGGGCTTATAGAATCACCTGGAGGAATACAACAGGACATACACCCTATGAGTTGGTGTATGGGAAGTAGGTACTTCTCCCCATAGAATTTCAGATCAAAACCTTCAGGACTGCAATACAAGTTGGCATGAACTTGGATGAAGCCCAAAAACAAAGACTATTGCAGCTTAATGAGTTGGACGAAATTAGGCAGGAAGCACTTCAAAGAACCACCCTCATTCAAGAGCAGAGATCAAAATGGCATGACAAGTATCTCAAAAAGAAAAATTTTCAACAAGGAGATTGGGCCCTGTTGTATGACAACAAATTCAAGAACTTCAAGGTAAGTTAACTACTTGTTGGATGGGACCTTACGAAATTGAAACTATCTATGACAATGGTTCAATCAGGATAAAGAAAATTGATGAACAACAGACACCACTACTTGTGACTGGTCATCGATTGAGAATTTATAACAAACCCCTATCAAAAGATTAATTTTTGACTCGTATACTACAGAATTCAGATATGCAGGTGATGAATAAGGAAGGAGACCTTCCTACTAATCCACATTGATTGATTTATTTATTTTTTAATCTTTTGTAAATAGGTTGGATTGTGTTAATAAGCTTAAGGTAAAAAGGGATTCTTACTTCCTTTTTTTTTAACTTTCGCATTTTATCTTTGTAAATAGATTTCTATAATTTATTTGGTCCTCCAAGAACTTGCTAAACATCAGTTTGTAGGCATCAACAATACTCTGTTTTGCTCCGGTACCCAAAATCCTATTCTGGTCCAGTACTAGCATTCCTATGCTAGTCCGGTACCAGAAGTCTGTCCTTGTACGGTACTATCAGGACACATCACCTAATTGACAGGGAATGCTACGTATATTTAAAAATATTATGTCAACTAATATGAAGTATGAATCCATGCATTAACCACTTAATATGGAACTAAGAAGCCGAATGCATCATCAAATGGCAGCCCTTATGAAGCAATAATTTATTTTGGTTCTGTTGCTAACTAAAGGGAAGTATCTTTAATTTCTTTTGGTTCGGTTGCTAGCTAAAAGGAAGAATTTTTAATTTCTTTTGGTTCTGTTGCTAGCTAAAAGGAATAATTTTTAATTTCTTTTGGTTCTGTTCCTAGCTAAAAGGAAGTATTTTAATTTCTTTTGGTTGACAAATAAGACATAATCTTTACCTATGATTGTAAAAAAACACATGCTTAATCTACTTTAAAGTCTAGGGGTTGCCCTTATCTAGTATTTCAACATGATTAAAGGGATAAAAACTATATTAGCCTACAAGTAACTATCTCTCCCTAACTAGACTTCAATAGTATTCATTGGATTATCTTTTCTAAAGAGTAACATATGAATATATGAACACTCTCTATCAAGGGCACACTAGGAAAACTTTTATGGAAGAGGATGTATCCATACCCTAAGGTAAATTTAGGTCATTTTCTTATGGACAAACTCATACAAAATTATACATATGGATCCAATGTGCAATACAAAATTTTATTTTTCCTTCAGACAAATATTTAAAGACATCCAAATAGGAGAATACACCTTCCAACCTAATACCATCCTAGCCTGTAAAAAGGTTTTTAGATGAGCCTCCCTTGTCCCCATGCAAAAACACTCTTTAATAAAATCGAAATAGGTGACTATGGACAAGAAGCCTTTGATGGAAAAAGTGTTTAAGAGACTAACCTACTGGGATACTGAACAGGTCTGTTGGCAGCGGGTACCGGTCTATGGTATGACTAGGCAAACCCATCAGGGTATTGAATAGGCCTGTTGGCAATGGGGTGTTCTTCCTAGGGAAGGGATGTCTCTCACTAATTATCACAACTACCCCACCATAGTACTGAACAGGCTTGCTAGAAGTGGGTTCTGGTTGAGAAATGTCTTATCTATACTTGCTTGATTGAAAAATCCACTTTTTTCATCTAAAAGATGAACACTACAAGCAAAGCTCATTGTTAACATTTATGAGATACAACTCCAAATTACTAAAGAAAGATAATTATTACAAGCAAATGTCCATTTGAGAATTACCCTAAGTCAACCCTACCGGTCTAACATCTAAAGCTTACATTACCTAAGAAGGAAACTTCTTAACATTGGATCCCTAACTAGGGAGTCTAATCTACTTATACTGTGAAATTTATCCATAACATATAATGATAGTAAATCTTTGAAGCAAGTTAGGTTGAATCCGTTCTTCTGGAAAAAATATAAAAACCTCCCTATTTTCACTATTGAATGCTACCCTTGTTAATAAGTCATCAAAAGAAAGGCAATTGCAATTTTTTAGGCATGTGATCATATGCTAGGTGATAAATGTACTTTTGGAGTTTGATTTGGTTTCCTTTCTCTTATCATCTTTTCTCCATTATGATACAGAGTGTTGGATCTTCTTGCATAAGGATATGCAACATCCTTGGCATGGGGGAGGGTCAAAGAAGCTCCTTCAAAACTCTTTTTCAGACTCACATCTCATCTTCAGAAATCAACATGATCAACCTACAACCTTGCAGAACCAGACACAAAAGATGATAAGCACAGAATAAAGAAGTTTCACGAAGTACAGGAAATTCCATTACCAAGCTTCTAGAAAACTCCAGCCTAAAAAGATGAACTCTGACAATCTACAAGCTTCAAATACAAAGGCAGTCACATATGCTATGGGTATTGATTATATGATGGTAAAAAAAAAGGTAACATGGTATTCTTTATTTTCCCTTGCTTATAAAACTATAATAGGTATGAAAACATATACTAGATCTTATGACCTTAGTGTTAAAATGATGCACCTAACTTTCACTTCCCTCATACCCATATGCTTAAGCTTAATCAATCCTCTCATCACATAAGTGCTTGAAAATGATTGAAGGAAAAAATCACATAAAAAGTGTGAATATGGAGCATGTCTAGTAATGATGGTCCATGAACGTGCTTCATCCTTAAAAAAATCACAAACTTATCTTGTGTCATGAGCTATGATTCAACATCAAATTCACTGCTCAGAGGTCCATTCACCTATCCCAAACAACAATGATTCTTCGACACCTAACGTTTCGTCCGCATCATTACACTAAACAGGTAGAAATGAAATGACTTATCTGGGTGGTGAAGCCACCCATATGAGCCTCATCTTGTCTTAATTTCCCTTTGCGACATCTTTTCTTAAACTCACCATTCGAATTAGAGACACCATCACCATATTTGTTTTTCCGTTATCAAATTTTCTCTAAGTCCCAACCTTACTCTTCTCTACGATCTCTGGTACCAAACCCTTACCCTCATCAGATGACTAAATCCTTGCGCTACAACCTGATTTTCTTTTTTTTCTCACAATTTATAAAGATGGTTGTAAGTAGACATGAATCGGTCTTCCAGATTTATAGAGAGACCGAGGAGTTCCAACTGTGTAGAGATAAGTATGCTAGATCATGATGGATGCCATTTTTGGAAAAATTCACAAGCTGACATGAGAAGGTATCTCACCCATTTATTCAGGGTTACGATGGAAAGATTTCACATATAGGTAATATGCAACTAACAATCGATGAAGCAACCTTAAGGGAAGTCACGGGATTACCTAACAGAGGAGCCAAGTATTTCAAAGGAGTAGGAATCAATAAGAAAATGTGCCAACGATTTTTGAAAGAAGACCATCAACACCGTGATTAGAAAAAGGGGATTCGCAGGAACTATATGAAAGAAGAATATCATCCAATGCTTGCTAGCCTCTAACGATTCCTCACTTGTGAGGGCAGGTATGTTGTAACCTTCATATATCTTAGGCTTCTATTACACTTTTAAGGAGGCCCTGAAATTGATTTACCGTACGTTTTATGGATGAGTCTGAACAACATGGTAAGAGGTGTCAAATCCCTATCCAAAACTAAGAAAACTAGCATTTACCATCAAGGTCTTATTAATATGTTAGTTTTACATGAAATCAAGAAGCAAAGGATTAGCTGGAAAATCCTCATCACTCAACACCTTTCCACAGAAAACAAACTTGTAGAGGAAGCCCATCTTGCTTCAGATAAAGATAAGGAACCTCAAAAGAAAAAGGGCAAGAAAGATAAGGCAACTCCATCTTCATCTAGAACAGTGAGCCAAAACGAAAAAGCTAGTAAACAAGCAGGGCCCTCTTCCACAGTCAATAACAATTTTAAAAGCCAAGAATCAAAAGGTAAAACCAAGTTAGTAGAGGAGACTTCAATAGTAGCACTTGAGGAGAAGGGTCTTAAGACAAAAACTACAAGGAAAGGGAAGAATATATCAGAAAATAAAAGTGAACAGTCTATAGAACAATCCCCTGTAACCATTCCACAAATAGAAAAGAAGAAAAGGAAGCATGTGAGCACCCCTGATATAGTACCCCCTTGTAAAAGAACCACATTGAGCATGGAAAAGAAAGGAAAAGCAGTTGTCATTCCTCATACACATGAAGATCCATTAGATATTACCTCCCCTTCTGAAGACCTATCAGTCCAAGATGACATCCCTAGTTTGACCCAGGAACAAGTCACTATTACTTTATGTGGGATGAGGGAGGAAGTGGAGGAAAGAGAATACATCCAGCCAGAAAAAATGGAGTCAACAAGAAATTTAAGAAAAGAAAAGATGAAGAAAAAGATTGAGGAGCTGCAAAAACAAAACAAGGAACTCCAACAAGATGTGAAGGAATACCAACTATTGGATAGGTATATCAAAAAGGAAAATGAGAAACTAAAGGAAACCAACCAACAACTTCAAGATGAAAATGAAGAGACTTCTAATAAGCTCAAGAAGGTACTAAGACTCTTACAATACATTAGGGTCATAAAAAGGGAGCTGAAAACAGAAGCCTCAAACATCAACATCATTAATCCATAGAAGTAAAGAATGGAGTCTCAAATTTTGAAAATTTTGGGTTTGTTTCAGTTGCATGAGGACATGCAATGGTTTTGGCATGGGGGAATGTTGAGCCTCTAATTTGAAATCCCCACTACCCTATTATACTCTTCATCTATACATTTTTGTCTTACCTAGGCTTGGATAAATGACAAAGAATACTACCATTAGCCATTGATGAGGTCATAAGGTAAAGTATAATTAATTCATGCATTTTTGTGGTTTATTGAGCTAGGAGATTAAATGTTTCATGTACTAATGTTTTAATTTTCCACATGTAAACTTTGAACTCTAGATGAGACCAACCTTTTTGTACCAACTCAGCCATCTGATACTTACGCACCAGATAGCCATTGTCCAAATCCGGTACCAAGCACACCTTCCATTTAGATCTGGTACCGAATCTCACCTGTTGCGATCCGGTATCAACGGCCACAAAATGTTGTGATCTGGTACCAACCACTTGTGCACTATTCAGATCTGATACCATATACCAAATTTCACCTGTCACGATCCGATACCAATATAGGAAGAAGAATATACCAAGTTTAGCTCCAGATCATGCCCAAGATAATTGTTAGATGTTTGTTGAATCATCAAATATTTAGAAAGGTTATGTTAATCTAGTTTGTTTATTTGCTTCATCCTCATACACTTCGTGTCATGAGGATGAAACTTAAAAATATGTAACCGAATGTATAAATTTGACAATTGACTGATTTTCTAAATATCTCACCTCCTTGTGTTTCACGACTAAGACTGTTTAAACATTCATAGAAACGATGGTGGAGGTAGTAGAAGGTTAACATAACACAGTATGTGAAACAATGTTACATATTGCAGAATATGTTTTGAGTTGAAGTTTAATAGAATGATGTCAATTATTTCTAGGTCTTGATCACTTATGAATGAATGTGAGTTGAGTTGTTAGCATATTTTGATTTTATGTTTTGAAATTTGAGTAAGAAGAATGCGTGGATTGAAAGAAAGATTATTTTAGACTTCAGTCGCTGACCTGTTGAAGCGGCAAGGGCCCACCACCCAACAAAGGTCAGCATCCTTATAGATTAGTGTTAGTAGATGATTTCAATAGTATAAATGTTAGACTAGTTGAAGCTTTGATCTTTTCAGATGATAGCAGTATAGTTCAGTTTAGGTTTTGATTTCTTAGAGATATTTTGCATATGCTTTGTTTCTGTTTTCATGAATTTGATTTCGTTTCATAGACATAAATGTTGGCAGTAGTAGTCAGACATATTTGAAGGAGAACTAGTGAAGTTCACAACAACACATTGTGAACCACAACATACTCAGTATATTGACTGTTGAACTACCCATGCTATGTCTTGATGATTGATGTGTGATTTCCCTTTCATAAGTGTGATTGAATAGTTAGTTTTCTGGGTCAGATAGCATATTTGATCTGTCAAAGAACTCCATCTCATATTTGCATGTGCCATAACGGAGTAGATAGCCTCTCTGTGAAAGACAACCAAAGTGTGTTTTGATTTGCTAGTTTTTTTTATTTCCAGCATCCATAATCTAAAATATTTCTATACTCATGACATTAGAATTACCTTTCTTACTGGTGTCTTGTAACTCTGTTGATTATGAATCCTGGATTGATAATTAATGAGTGCATCATATTACACATATAAGTAGCACAATAGGGACCTACATCGAGGTGACATTGGGTGTAGTATTCCCAAGTTGTAGCACTTGCTTTGTGGTTGGGTCAAGATTTTCCCAACATACAACTTGTGTTATAACACCACCTAAACAAACTTTAAAACTAATTCAAATACAATATCTTCCACTCATATGTTAAATCACAAATGATGGCATGATGGTAATGGGGCTTGTGTTATACCATTGGGAGGTTATGGAGGTCACGTGTTTGATTTTGTTACACTTTATTTTTTCATCCCTATGACTGTTGATGGTGTAAACCTGTTTGTAGTCTTTAGAGGGGTCAGTGGCCTAAATTTCTGAAGAAAGAAGAGGGAAGAACTTTTATTGAGAAAAGAAGTTGCATTCTCCTTTGTAAAAACCCTATGAAAGAGGATGTTTGTAGGTTGATATATAGGAAGGATGCGAGAATGTTTGATTCTCACAGGCTACATCATAGCTAGGTCATGAGGAGTTCACAGTATTCTCTATAGGCAGGGTGGGAGAATGCTTACACGTGGGGATAATGAGCATTTTCTTGAATATTCTAGAAGGAGAAACTTCCATGGTGATGTGGCATCCGAATGGTCTGGATCTTACTCACTTTCATGATTTAGTGGGATCATCCTAACCTCCTCACCTTATCCCCTTCATATTATAAAAGGAGAGAAGCTTTCATGGAGAAGGGCTAAGTTGGATTTGGCTTGGAATTGTTAGCTTGGTTAGAGTGGCTTTGAAATTTTCTTTGTTAAGATAGATTGTGAGCAACTCTCAGATCCATGGTCTTGGAATCCTTGGACCAAGAAGTGTGTGGGGAATGAAGGACAGTTGGAAGGGACCTTACGACATCAAAGCCATGGTTGTAATCTCTCTTTCACATTTAATATGATACNACAGTAATATGATTCTTTCCTATAAAGCTTGTTGTGTTTTATTGTATGATTCCTTGATCACATACATAGGTTTATGTTGAGTTTATGCTATTACTATCACTTTGGTTGGTTGCGTTATTTTGTAGGATCGTCATTGTATGAGTGTTGGAATGGAGCTAGGATGGTGATAGCGAGAGAAAGTGGTGTTTAAACGGTATGTCACCTATCCCTCTTTAGTTAGTAAATTCAGTATTCAAAACTTAAGGAAAGTGTCATGTTCTAGTGTGTTTTGTTCTAGATCTAAGTGGATCTAGCGAGATCAGTTAGTGTCTGCACCTACTGATTTATTCGATAACAAAATTGGTGACTCCACTGGGGAATGGATTATTTCCTAGTTAGTCTAGTTTCCCTTCCTTTCATTACTTTTTTTCTGGTTTCTGAGTCTATGGGACATCCATCCAGACTCTCTTGATCTAGAAGTTCACTCAAATTCCTTGTCCTTTTTCAAAAAAATTTTTGACTATAGACATTCTCGCACTGTACCTCTCTACAACCTGCGAAAACCATTGATTTTTGCACCCTGTTGTTAGATCCAGTGCGAACTTCTCGCACCCTACCAGTGTCTAGCCTACAAGAATACCTAATTGTCGCACTGTACTCTACTTCTAGGTTGTGAACTTGTTTGTAAACTTTTTTGGATTGGGTGTTGTCATTTTTTGATGACCCAGTTTTTCTTTGATCAGCTAGATTGAGCTTTTGGAGCCTATATTGATCTATTTACAGTCTGCTTGACATTCTTTGAGTTAATTTTAGACACATTGGCTTTGTTTGGTTTTGAAGGATTAGTCTCTTTCTTTGAGTGTCTTTCAATTAAAATGTGTGTGTTTTCTTTAGAATTGTTTAGGGAAAGATTAGATTTCTTTTGAATATTTCGCTTTAAAAGAAATCTTTTAGTTTGGGTTTCTTTGTTTTAAGAAAGTTCATTATTGATTTTCGTGAAATTTTTGAAACAAAAAGATTTGATTGCTTTCTTTATATTAGATTGGGGGCATCCTTTCATTTGAAGTAGCAAAATTGGATGATGCATTGGGGGGCCATGAATCATGCATTGGTCTACAGTACCTTTTCTCATTTCTTGAGAATCTTTATATTGATGAGTTTAATAAATTTTGGGACATTGTGCATGTGGGAATGATAAATGTTTTCTCCTTCTCGTAGCATAGCTTTCATCGAAATGAAAATATTGCATCTTCATCATGAATCGTGCATTGGTGTACAATACCTTTTTCTCATTTCTTGAGATTCTTTATATTGATGAGTTTAATAAATTTTGGGACATTGTGCATTTGGGAATGATAAATGTTTTATCCTTCTCATAGCATAGCTTTCATTGAAATGAAAAGATTGCATCTTCATCTCTTTGCATAACTTTCAAGTCGGTAAAAACACCATATTATCCATGCCATTCTCCTTCTGAGTAACAACAACCATAAAATAAAGTGCTTATAAAAATTGATTAGACATTTTTATCTTTTCTGGTAGCAAACCTACATTGGATTAGTCGTAGGGCTTTGGAATAGGTGTCAAATATAACTTTCCAAAGCTACAAACAAACATAGTATCTTGTGATAGGGAGAGTTAAATCCACTTACTACATTTTGTCCTGAGAAGCCCTTCTCACACAAGGGTCAATCACAAGGTCGCATTGAGACTGGCAAAGTTACTCACCCTGCTTTGTTGATCTTGGTGTAGAGATTACATGTATTATTGGGGTCGCTTGAGAGGTATACCCACAATGATGAGTGGAAGCCTTTCATTTTGGGCTAGATACCCTGCCCTTGCACGTGGATCGGACTATTGAATGTTTCCCTAGGCATCATTGTAGTGATTGGTAACCTTAGTGGCCTATATCTTTAGGGTATTTACACAATGTGACTGTGGAGGGGGAAGTCTTCACGGTACCTGGAATCGACGTTCGCCAAACTCACTCGAGCTCCTTGGAGGGTATACCCATGATTATGTGTGGGAGCTTGCACCAGGGTGTAAGTCCATTAAGCAGGTCATCAACGTAACTTTTCCACTCACTCTATCTTAGTCCCTTCTTACTGTGTTCCTGTGACATTGGATTTCATCACCAACTAGTGCGCTCATTGTGAGAAGGTTTTGTTTCTTTGCTTGCTTCCTAGATTTTTAACGTGTGTTATTTGTTTTCCCTAGCAGACTCTAGGTTGGATCTTTTTTTTAATGGTGTCAGTTCCCAAAATGACCAATGAAGGAACCCCAGCTCCAGGGGAAACTTTTGTTTTTCCTTCTTATGGAAACATTGGTCCTCCTCATATCACTACTTTGAGCCTTCCAGGTATCATTATTGGATTGTCGGTGTGGTTGTTTTCCACTCAGGTAATCCAAAATGTAGTAAGTGCTTCGGTCATATGCACTTGCCCCAACGAACATAAAACTCATGTTAATCCTTCACCTTCTTCACTAGTAAGGTATTCTTCACCTTCTTCACTTACAAGGTCACATTCCTTTTCATCTTCTTCATCGAGTGAAATTTATGAAACTAGTAACCCGGTGAATAAGAAGAAGAAGAAAAGGAAGACTAAGAAGAAGAAAGATAAAGAAGGGTCAAAGCTTCCAACCACTGTCAAACATGTTGGAAAGCAAACAATTACTGTTAATCGTGTTGGGAGTGTTGATGATGTCAAGATCACCCAAACAACCCGTAAGCCCAAGTACCCTTGCAGACTTTGTAAGGGTAGCCATCTTCTTAAGGATTTCCCTGGTTTATCCAAGGTTATAGAAGTATGGTCTAAACACCCTGACCAACCCATATCATCAACCTATGAACAACATGTTGATGACCTCCCGTCAACTCGTCACGATATCTTTGGGAAGAAGAAAAGTAGAGCCAAGTTCCCATGTATGTTATGCAAAGGGCGTCATCTAAATCATCTTTGACCTCATATGGAAAAAGCCTAAAAATTACTGGAAGACATGACTATTTCACAGCCTCAACTTCCAGCTGCTTATCACAAGATTTATCTCAACCCACCTATAGTTGATGGAATGATCAATCTGGTTCCCCCATTGGTCAGTCTGGTTGATCAAGTGGTCAATCTGGTCACATCCTTAATTGAACCAGTTGACAAAGTGGTCGATCCGATACCATCCTTGGTCAATCCTGCTCTCCCCTCAGAGAGTGAAACTAAATTGGTCGATCTGATCCCATCCTCGGTCGATCCTACTCTCCCATTAGAGAATGTCACCCAAGTGGTCGATTCTTTTTCACCCGTCAACCCCATTCTCCCCTTAGAGAATGAAACCCAAGTGGTCGATATGATCTCGTCATTATTTGATCCTACTCTCCTGCTAAAGAGTAAACCTGACACTACCCACATTTTTCTCGTTAATACAGAGTCTACCATGACGGGGGATATTCCTCCTCCTGTGGAACCCCCTCCAAGTAATGAGTTCATCCTTTTTAATTGGGATGTGCTAACTGGACCTCATCTTCCCTCTCACATTACTTTCCAGATTACAGTGCAAGTTTGTGGTTGGTACATTCCTCAGACATTTATATGTGAAGGTGCATCCCTTAGCATTTTGTCCTCTTTTTCTTAGAAAGCTTTGGGTTGTCATGAGCTTGCCCTGGTTACACATAATTTGTTAGTTCTTAACAGAAGAACCAATCAACCTTTAGAGACCCTTCCTCAGTTTTCTATAACTTTGGGAGGGAAAACTATCTTTATTGATGTCATGGTAGTCCAAGACCCCTTGGATTTCTCTTTACTCCTTGGGAGAGATTATGTCTATGCCATGAAAGCTATTGTGTCTACTCTTTTTCATGTGATATCTTTCCCTCACGATGGATGAGTTGTGACTGTTGATCAAATTTCATTCATTGACCCCAAATGGATTTCCTCCCTGAATGGTTCTTATATGCAGAGGGTATCGCCCCTGACACAGGTCAATTATGTGGCGTTGTCTCCCTTGACTTCAAATTCTGATGACTTACATCTAGTAGTTGACATGGTGATCTCTTCGATAGGGTTGTTAGAGCCTGATCTCTTTACTCCTGTCATGACCCTCGACATGGTGTCCTTCTAGAGTGTGCTTCTTCCTTCCAGTGAAGACCTCTTGGAATCCATAACCGAGTTTTGTCCCTTGACATGGTGTCATTCTGGGGCATTGTCCTCTTGGAATCCATGATCAAGAAGAGCGGCCCCGAGGATAGTTTTTGCATCTCTGAGGCAACCTCGTTAAAAAATGAAACAGAGGTCTTTGAGCATGGTTTTCTGATTTCAAACTCGTTA
>JASDQU010302705.1:0-12716 GCA_032191745.1 Picea mariana | reverse complement strand
GGAGGATCTACTTCAACCGTCGGAAAAAGGTTGGTTTATTCTTCCCTTGTGTGCATGTGAAAAAAGGGGTTTCAGATTCGGGTAGAAGGTTAAAAGTAGCTTAGGAAGGGTCATGATCTGCATGCAAGTTTAGAGCCCTAGCTTGCTAGTCCGTAGGGTAGAATACCCCACAACAAACCTGCTACAACAATTCTCTTTATAAAATACGTCTCATCTCTTCTCTAAGACGTAGGTATCTCTATTTATACGTTTATGGCTCTTCAACCATTACAATAAACTACAAAAATGATAAACCTACCATCGTTAGGTCTTTCATGCATGCGCACGTGTTTTTTTTCCTTCTAGCTGTCGCTTTCCTCGTGCATGCCTTCTTTCCAAAAATTGCCTTTCTTTCTGCCTTGGCCTTCTTCCAACAGGCCCCCAACACTGACATGTGGCTTGTCCCAAGCCACCTTCCCTTTGTGCGCTTCTTCGATCTCTCTGGTGATCTCCTGGAACTTCTCCTTGAGCTCCGCTTCTTGTATTTGCACCTGCGTGGTCTTCTCCTTGAGCGTGTCCACTATCGGGACTGTAATTTCATCACTGATTAATCCAACGCATTTTGCCTGGGTATATGCTATTGTTGTCTTGGCTACCTCTGCCTGCGCGATGAATTATGCTACTCGCTCTTGGAGGGGTTCCATTTGAGCCTGTCACTCCTTTTTTCGTGTTTATGCAGTGGTGAGTTCTACCTGCAGTTTCTTCATATACTATGCCCCTTTGACGCACTCCGTGATGGCCATTGTCTTCTGCCTCTGCTTGAGGTCATGGATAGCTACGCTTATCCTTTATTCTTTCTTTTCCCACTATTGGACTTGCTGATCATCTTCTAATTACCTTGTCCATAGATGTGCTGCTTCACTGAACAATTCAGTTGTTGTGCAGACCTGTTGATCTATCTCCTGCAACAGTCAATTCCGCATAAATCCGTGGGTTCATACTGCTTTTTCCGTTGTTTCTTTTCTCGATTGTTTCCCTCATGACTTGGACATTGGCCTTTTCCTTTCCGAGTTTGTATTCCTAAGTGTGCATGATCCTTCTTATTTCAATGCACTGTACCTCTGTTGGTATTGTTTAATATCCTATTATTTTTTTTTTTTTTGCGGTAATTTTCAGCTTGTGGGTGGTCGATTGTCCTTGTACGGCTTCCGTCAGATCCCGTTGATCATCCCTCTGAGTTCTACGCCTGCTAAGTCTTTCAAATCTACATCTCCTCCATCTTTGATAGTTTTTACTTCGTATGGTCCTAACCAGTGCATTCTGAGCTTTCCTGGGTGCTAAAACAATTTGTTGTCATACATCAATACTAGGTCTCCTTCCTTAAAAGTTTTCTTCTTGATGTGTCTAACATGCCAAGATTTGTCGCTTTCTTTATGAACTTGTTGGTGGAGCCCTACTAATATTCAATCTTCCTCCATGGTCATCAAATGGTTTAGTCTCTCCTGTACTGTGCCTCATTTTGTCAGGTGTCTAATTGCTGCTACACGCAAATTGGGTACCAAAAATTCTAATGGCACCATTGCTTCTTGTCCATGTTTAAATGGCATGTGCCCTGTCAAATTTTTGCACGTAGTCCTGTAGGACCACAATACTGCTGGTATTTTAAGGTCCCAATCATCCTTGTTGACATTACAGATCTTTGTTAGTGCATTCTCAAGAATTTTTTTGAATGCCTCTATTGTGTCGTTTTCCTGTGGGTGATATGGTGTAATTTTCTGATGATGGACTTCAAACTCTTCATTCATAAAATTGATAGTGCTATTTATGAAGTGTGTGCCTTGGTCGCTCATAAAAAATCGTGGGCACCCAAATCAAGTGATCACTTGTTCAAATGGAAAGTGTGCTACTGTTTCTGCACTGCAATCCTTCATTGGTGCTACTTCTGCCCATCTTGTTAGGTATTTTTTCACGGTGATAATGCACCTTGCTCCTGTTCTTTTCGCTGGTGGGTTGATTGGTCCCAAAAAATCTATTGCCCATTTATTGAATGCTTGCAATGTTACCTGTGATCGTAATGACATCTTTTTATCTTCTGTTGGGTTTACCAACCCTTTGACAAACGTCACATCTCTGGCAGTACTCCTTCGAGTCTCTGTGAATGGTCGGCCACCATAGTCCTGCACGTAATACCTTATGTGCAGTAACTCTGCCTGCATACTGTCCTCCTACTATTCCCTCATGGGATTCCGCTAAAACACTTGGTATTTCTTTTTCTAACACATATCTTCATAAGATTCTATCTGTGCTCATTTTGTATAAGTGTCTTGCGATTAGTTTACGTCTGCAGCCCAAACTACCAGATTTTTCTACTACGCAGTGTTTTATTCCGGTGGCACAGTACTTGTGCTCAAGTACTAGATGATATATACAAAGTAATCATCAGTGAGATAGACTGGGAATAACTGTGCGTCCAGAAATTTTTCCTCTAAATTCGTAGGTTCTTCTCCATTTGTGACCCTTGATAGGTGGTCAAGTCCTGCATTCAATTTTCCTGGCTTGACTATTACTTCGAAGTCAAATTCTTGAAATAATAGTAACCATCGACAGATTCTCCCCCCCAACAATGGCTTGTTGACAAGTTATTTAAGGGCTAAGTGATCCTTGAACATCTTAAAGTGTTTCCCCAATAAGTAATGTATGAACTTTTGTAGTGCGTAGACCATAGCTAGGCCTTCTCTCTCTGTAGTGTTATAGTTCTGCTCTGATTATGACAGCTTCCGACTCGCAAATGCTATGGGGTGATCCAAATACCTCGCTCTTGGCTGTGCCAAGATAGCTCCAAGTGATATGGATGATGCATCTACATGGACATGGAATGTCTTCTCCCAGTTTGGAAATACTAGTATCAATGTGGTGACCATCTTTTTCTTCAGGGTATCCAAAACGTGTTGACAGTTGTCGTTCCACTGAAAATTTGTATCCTTTCTTAACAATTTCTCCATTGGCGCGATAATCTGTGCCTATCCTTTGATGAAATTTCTATAGTATCCTGTGTGTCCCAATGTCACTCTTAGTTCTCAGACTATTTTCGGTGGTGGTAAGTTAACAATTATGATAATTTTTGCAGGATCTAATAGTAAAGATTATTTGCATACTATATGGCCCAATAATATCCCAAACGATGTTCTGAATATGCATTTCTTTATGTTTAATGATATCTGAAAATGCCTACATCTTTCTAACATCAGTCATAAGACCTCTACATGGTCTTTCAACAAACTATAGACTGTCCAATCATCTAGGTATACCTCGAGAAACTGATGGATGAATTCTTTAAATGCGACGATGACTACATTGGAAAATATCGCTGGTGCATTCTTCAGTCCAAATGACATGATTGTGTACTGGCAAGATCCCCATTCTGTCAGAAAATTGGTCTTGTATCTGTCTTCCTATGCTATCTTGATCTGATGGTAGCCTGAGAATCCATCAGTGAAGGTGTAAGCTTCATTTCCACCTACGTTCTCTAACACTTCATCTGTGAAAGGTGTAGGGAACGAGTCATGTAGGCATACATCATTCAACTTCCTCAAGTCAACGCATATCCTTATCCCTCCTTGTTTTTTTGTCCTAAACTACCATTGGGCTTATCCATTCCGATTCTTCGACTGGTTCTATGATTCCGGCTTTGAGCATCCTATCGATCTCAACTTTGACTTTCGGCTTTTCAGTCTGTATGGTCGTTGTCTGATTGGTCTCACTTCAGGTTTGAGTGGTATCTTCATTTCTCCTAGCTCTCCTGATATACCCTTCATCTCTGTAAATTTTGTGGGAAATAGGTTGTTGTACTTGTGTAGTAACTCTGTTATGCTTTCTACTGTCCGCTCATCCCAGTAGTCTCCAATGCTGGCCATTTTGGGGTTCTCAACTGTCCCAATGTTGACTTTCTTTACCTTGTTTGATGTAGAAATAAATTTTGATTCTATGGGTGGACCCTCCACTTCTCTTTCTCCTTCTTCTTACTCAATTTGAATATCGCGTGGATCGTCTTCACCTAGTGCTTCCTCCTGCACATGGTAACATGACAATAGTTCTTTTACTGTTTGTTTGTTCCACTGTTGTTCTTCTATGATGAGTTTGAATTATGGTTCTTTGATGAATATCACTCCTCTTATCTGCTTAAGAGATGCATCTATGTTGGGGCTCTCATGCTCGAATGAGAAAGTGATTGTAAAGTTTTGTTGCAGTGTCCTCCAGGTCGCAGTTCCTTTGCGTATTTCCTGGTCTGTATACCAGTTTACTGGTATGCCCTCTAGAGTGTGGATGAAATGGTGAGGCCATTCCTCTAGGGGTGTCATTTTCCACAACATTCTACACTTCTCCAAGTGTTCTGTTGGTGCTCCTTGTCCATCATACTTATGTGGTTTGTTATTTTGTTGTTCTGCATCGAACCTTATGCATAGTAACTTCTTACATTGGTACCAATCTGTGATTGTCTCTTTGTGTGAGCTCTGCCATCTTGCAGGTGTGGCCTTGAGTGCTATATCAAGTGCTAACAATATTTGATTCTCTAATATTGCATCTTCATACTATGCCAAGAATGTTTCCAAATCGTTATATACTGTGGAAACTGGGTGGTTCCCTTATCTCTGTGCCTACCCATCTAACTACGCGGTGTATTTGTGCACATATTCTCGTAGAAACTTCATGTAGTCTTTGTTGCCAGTTTTCTAAGCCGGTATCCGAGTCTGTCACACATGAAGTAATGCTCCACCAACTGAGTATTCCATCTGCAGTTGGGTTTACGTAATCCTCATCGCGCATAGTTGTTCTATACAACTGGATGGTTTCCTCTAAGTCTAAGAAAGTAGGTTCTACAAACCTTTCTCCTTCAAATGGGTCTAATGGTAGGATGACCTTGTACTCACATGACTTGAATATCATTTTACAGGTCTTCAAATTAATTATGGCCTGGTTTTCAAATGCCCAATCCAAGCCAAGCAACGCTAGATATGGTGTTGTGTCGTCCACTATTTCAATCACTTCAAAGTATTATTTAGTGAACACTCCATCTAGGTCTAATGTCACTCCTTTCAGTCTAACTATTGGTAGGAATCCATGTTGGTTTGCTAGTTTTAGTTGAATAGGTGAATATCCTAATGTGGGCTCTCCCATGCATTGCCATGTCTTCTTTGGTAATACATTAAACTCAGATCCTAGATTCAGTATGATGTCTCCCATGTTGAAATATCCGATGTTTTCATTCAGTCTGAATTCCCTACTTGTTCTCCTCCTTGTATGTAGGTGATTGACTATTTTTTACTCTAGTTTTCCTTCCGTCTCAGTGCTACATTTTCTAGTATATTTTTCAATATTTTGACAGATTATGGATCATTTATTACTTTTACACATGATTGAAAAAAGCCTTTGATTGTACTTGTCCCATGGATTGAATCTCATTGGTATGATCCAATAACGGAGGCATCTCTTACTCTGATGATTCCTTGGTTTGTTGCACAGTTGAAGTCAATGCCATGCCCTCCTTCTGAAATTTTTGTCTTGCTTGTTTAAATATCTCCTTTCCATTCTGCACGTCGAATTGCTTTCTTGGTTCGATGTTCTTCTTCACCCATTGGTTTTGTACTTTCTCTTGTTGGACTGCGTCGTTTCCTATTTTATCTCCTTTGCGAGTAACTATGTTGATGTACCTTCCTTCATCCCTCGCTTGGACTGAAATCCACTGAACATTCTGGTTGTTCTGGTTCCTCTTTTCCTGGATATTTACTAATAGTGTTGGACATTCTTCTGTATCATGGTCTGATGCATGACAATACATACAAGTTGATGGTGGAAGTGGACATTCCCTTGCATAATGTCCTAGTTGTTGGCAATTGTGACATACCACTGGTCCTCTAACCCATCCCAAACCTCCTCTCACTCGTCCTCCACCTCTGCAACCTGCTCGATCTCCTCTTGGCGCATTATATTGTGGTGCCTGATTATACTGCATGGTATTGTACTGAGGTTGCACTGTGTTGTACTGCGGTTGCATGATATTATATGGTTGCTGCGCAATATTATACTGCTATTGCACAATGTTGTATGGGGATGGGACTTGATTAAATTGTGGTGCGGTTTGCCCAGTCATCTTTTCTTCCCGCACTCTGTATGCATCTGATGTCCTCTCTCACATTGGATCCATAGTTCTACAATCTTTTTCGTCGTTTCCCACTGACTTGCAAATGTTGCAATACGAACTCTTTGGGACTATCTGGTATTTCTGCATCATTGGGCAGTGATATGGATCATGGCCCGATTTCTTACAGAATTCACACCATAGTCCTCTTGTTGGTAATAGATTTGGAATTCCATCTGCCATATACTGCGTGAATGTTGGACATTCTTTCTTGTGGTGTCCTTCCGTCCTGCATGTAGTGCACCAAACAACTTCTCATTTGTCCTTTCCCTTATTCTAGTTTAGCTGAAACGTTAATTTCTTCAAATCCTCCTTCAGTTCCTCGTTGGTTGGGTTCATTTTTTTATACTGGTTTTCTTCTAGTTGTAAGGCTTCCTGCAGAGACTCTATCTGCGTCTGAAAATTTTGTTGTTGCAATGGATATTTTAAGTGTGGTAGAAGTGAATTGACGAATAAGTGCCTATGCTGCATATCGGTCATGAGATATTTCAACTTTCCCTTCAGTCTCTTGAATATTTGGCCAATATCCCAAACAGATTCTCCTGGTTTCTATCTAATTTCGATCATCTCGTTCATGTACTGATCCTCTAAACTCAGCTTCTGGAATTAGTTAATCAATAAGTTATTAATGTCTGCTAGTTTCCTTGTCATCCCAGGTGCAATGTTTGCATGTATAATCATGTACCAATTTAGTGCGTGGTCTCTTAGATTAATAGCTAACTGCGCCAATTTGGTATCTTCATCAGTGTTATGTTTTTCTTCCCAGATGTTTGCACAAATGAAAAAGTTTTTCTCAGGGTCTTCTGTTGTTTCTCCTTTGAATTCTGGTAACCTGATGGTGGGATCATGTCCTACCATTCTGAACACTGAAATACTACCTTTGTGTGGTTTAGATACTTGACTAGTACTTCCTGAACGTGCTCCTCCAGTTGTTGTTACTTATGTAGATGCACTTTCTGCTGTCTTTCTTCCGAACTTTGGTTGTATAAACGGTGGTGTTCTCTTTGGTGTATTAGTCGCACATGGGTTTATGGGTTCCACACTGACATTAATATGGATAGCATCACTACCTTATCTTCTCGTTCTTAGACCTCTTTTATTCCTCTCATATGTTGCGCCCAGGATTTCCTCAATCTTCTCCACAGCCTAGAGATCCTCTACCTCTTCCTCATCACTCACTAAGCCTTCCCTCGCAGCTACAAATCTCTTATTGGTATTCACCTTGTATTGGTAGGGTACTCCCCTATGCGTCTTTCTAGATGTCACTGTGATCCGCTTGATCTGGTCGTCATCCATCATGATTGGATCCAAGGGTTCCTCCTTCTTTCCCTTATCCTTTCCTCCTTCTATTTCTCCTCTTTTTGTCAGTGCTTCCTCCCTTCCCCCACACACACAGGGAAGTTTAGCTGTCTCACTCCATTGTCATTACACCTTTGTTATATAACAATATCTTAATAGAAGTATATAGCGATCTAATGTACCTTCCTTGGGGTCCATGTAGAAAATCTTGCTCCGTCGTGCTGTACGACTTCGCTGTATCTACTGCAAACTCTGTTATAAATCCTGCCACAATACTGTCGAGCAAAAAGTCTATTGTGAGGGTGAATTTGTTGTTCACCTATTGTAACTTCTCAATCCGTACTGGGGTCCACTCTAACTGTTGGATCTGGTTCGTTGTGTGGTTATCCTTCAAACTTAGTATCCACTCCTGCAATGAATGTGGAAAATCACAGAAAAAGACTTCATGCAAATCAGTAAAGACGTATTTCTCAAGATATTTGCAAGGTGTTACTCTAGGGTTTTGATTATATTTTTGTGCAAATTCCATCTCCTTTTTCCTTAGCCAAGTTTCGATCTCTGCTTTTGTGGGATTCCATGGTCTCAACATCCCCTTCTAGTAGCTGAATGGTTTATTTTCTACTTTAGTATTCTTTTGCTCTGCGTCCCACAGATGTTGCATATCTTTTCACAGGTCTTCAATGCATCTCAGCTACTCAATCCTCTCCTGTTGCTACCAGAAACATAACTATTTGTTGGTTTTCTTATCTCCTATATGATATCTCCTTGAGTGACCTAGGGTTCATGTTTGTTCGGGTTTCCAACAAAGCCTCTAAAACCATTGACCCTCCTAGTAAACCAGAAGGCAAGGCAGCGCACCAAGTGTACTGCATCATCTCACTCGAGATAGTCTTAATGGGTAGCTACAAGACTCATGTGTTTGAAGCCTAGGATTGAGTGGGAGATCTAAGAACTGTGCACTAAGAGTTCTATTGTAACTTATAAACGCAATACGTTGTTATTACGATTTATGCAGGAAATATAATAACTCGTTCATTTAGCTTATCATTGGCTACTAAAAGAAAATAAATACATACATGAATTCAATAATATAACACAGATATTACCGTGGTTCACCCCCCCTGGGCTACTTCCACAAAGATCTGGATCCCAGCTTTTTTATTATAGTCATATACTCACTAAAACCCCACACACTTACAACTCTTCTGAGTTGGGTAAGGTCCATATGAGGCGGACAAGATCACACTGAGATCCTCAGTGTGCGATCTAACCCTCAAGATCTACCCTTCTTCATATTCTCTATCTCAATAGCTTACAAAAGTATGTCATACAACAAAATGTTACATACCAACCCACTACAATTATTCTCTCTATAAAATACGACTCATCTCTTCTCTGAGACCTAGGTATCTCTATTTATATGTTTCTGGCTCTTCAGCCATTACAATACACTACAAAAACCCTAACCCTACCATTGTTAGGTATTTCATGCATGCACACGTTATGTTTTTCCTTCCAGCTGTCGCTTTCCTCATGCATGCCTTATTTCCCAAAATCGCCTTTCTTTCTACCTTGGCCTGCTTCCAACAATCCATAAGAAGGTGTGCAATAATAGACCACACAGTTAGATGGGTAGGTACACAGATAAAAGAACCTCCCAATTTTCATGGGGTGAATGAATTAGAAGAATTACTAACAAGATATGAGGAAGAAGTTTTAGAAAATTACAGGCTCTTAGATTTGAACATATCACTCAAGGAAACACCTGCAAGATGGTGGGGTGCACACAAAGAGACAGTCAAGGACTGGTACCAATGTAAGAGATTATTGCACATTAGATTCGACGCAGAACAGGGAAGCAATGAACTGCAGAGATATGATTGACAGGGGACACCAACAAAACACTTGGAGAAGTGCAGAACACTATGGCAAATGACACCACTATAATATTGGCCTCATCACTTCATTCACACATTGCAAGTAATTCCAACAAACTGGTATGTAGACTAGGAACTGCACAGAGGCACTGCAGAATGGAAAACATTACAACATAATTTTATAGTCACTTTCTCATTTGAACATGAGAACACCAACATTGATTCATCACTTAAACAAATCGGAGGGGTGATATTTAGTAAGGAACCATAGGTTGAACTTATAACAAAGTATCAACATCAGAATAGACAGATAATGAAAGAACTATTGTCATGTTATCATTAGTAGGAAGAAGCACCAGATGAAGATGACCCACACAATATTCAAATTACAGAAATTGAAGGAGAAAGAGAGGTGGATGGTCTATATGTCGAATTAGAAGTATTTATTATGCCAATAAAGATGAAGAAAGTAAATATTGGGACAAATGATAATCCCAAAATGGGCAGTATTGGAGACTACTAGGATGAAAAAACAATAGAAAGAATAATAGAGTTGTTGCGCGAGTACAATGACCTGTTCCCAACAACCTTTACTGAGATAAAAGGCATAGCCAGAGAGCTAGGAGAGATGAATATACCTTTGAAACCTCAGGAAAGATCAGTGATACATTGACCATATAGAATGAATCCAATATATAAGAAGAAAGTAAAAGTAGAAATTGACAGAATGTTGGAAGCTGGAATCATAGAACCAGTAGTAGAATCAGAATGGATAAGCCCTATGGTAGTACATGAAAATAAACAAGGAGGGATAAGGATCTGTGTAGATCTCAATAAATTGAATTATGCTTTCCTACATGACCCTTTTCCCACCCCTTTCACAGATGAGGTATTAGATAATGTGGGAGGCCAGGAAGCATACTCATTCACAGATGGATTCTCAGGCTACCATCAAATCAAGATAGCTCCAGAAGACAGGTACAAGAATAGTTTTTCTAGAGAATGGGGATCCTACTAGTACACAGTCATGCCTTTTGGGTTAAATAATGCACCATCTATATTCTCAAGTGTAGTCATAGCTGCGTTCAAAGAATTCATCCATCGGTTTTTAGAAGTATATCTGGATGATTGGAGAATCTACAGTCTGTTGAAAGATACTGTAGAGGTGTTAAGGATGATGTTGGAAATATGTGGGAAGTGTCAGATATCATTAAATATCAAGAAGTGCATCTTTGGGACACCTTTTGGAATATTATTGGGACATATAGTCTGTAAACAAGGGCTATTTGTGGATCCTGAAAAGGTTGCAGTCATTGTTAACTTACCACCACCCAAATCAGTACACCAGTTGAGAGAAACAATGCGACACACATGATACTACAGGAAATTCATAAAAG
The DNA here is from genome assembly GCA_032191745.1 of Picea mariana. NCBI lineage: Eukaryota > Viridiplantae > Streptophyta > Pinopsida > Pinales > Pinaceae > Picea > Picea mariana. The sequence continues at coordinate 1,968 of JASDQU010302705.1, read as the reverse complement.
GGTATGCGTAGATCACTGTGCCGATGGAGAAATTGTTGAAGAAAGATAGTAAATTCTTGTGGAATGAGGACTGTTAGCGAGGTTTGGACACTCTAAAAGAAAAAATGGTCACCACACCTATACTAGTATTCCTAGACTGGGAAAATACATTTCATGTTCATGTAGATACATCAAACATAACACTTGGAGCTATTTTGGTGCAACTAGGATCATGAGAGTTAGACCATCTTATAGTATTAGCAAGAAGAAAACTATCAGAGTCAAAGTGGAACTACAATACTACACAGAGAGAAGGCCTAACAATGGAATATGCACTACAAAAATTTAGACACTATCTACTTGGGAAACACTTTAAAATCTTCACAGATCATTCTGTCCTCAAGTACCTAGTCAATAAACCAGTGTTGGTAGGGGGAATATGTAGATGGTTACTGTTGTTTCAATAATTTGACTTTGAAGTGATAGTCAAACCAGGGAAGTTGAAGGTAGGACTCGATCGCCTGTCGTGGATCACCAATGGAGAGGAACCTAAAAATTTAGAGGACAACTTCCCTGATGCACATTTATTTTTAGTCCAGGTAGCTGATGAATATTTTGTTGACATCATTGAATACTTGAGTACAAGGACTGCACCATAAGAATTCAACATTGCACAGAAGAAAATAATGGTAGTCAGAGATGTAGACTATCAATTGATTGTAAGACATTTATACAATATGAGCGCATACAACATCTTGAGAAGATGTGTAATAGAATATGAAAGGCCTAGGATTTTAGCATAGGATCATGAGGGAATAGCTTGAGGACATTATGCAGAAAAATCTACCATGCAGAAGGTATTTTGGGTAGGACTATGGTGGTCGAACATTCACAGAGATGCAAAGGACTGGTGGTAGAGATGTGATGTATGTCAGAGGGTTGGAAAACCTAATAGATGGGATGTGATACCCCTAATACCACAAGTAACCTTGCAAGTATTCGAAAAATGGACAATAGACTTTGTGGGACAAATTAATCCACCAACAAAGAGGTTAGGAACAAGGTATATCATTACTGCAACAAAGTACTTAACAAGATGGGAAAAAGAAGCACCAATAACATATGGTAGCACAAAGACAACAACACACTTCCTATTTGAGAAAGTGATCACTAGATTTGGATGCCCAAGGTTTTTGATGACTGACCAAGGCACTCACTTCATCAATAGTACTATCAAGGCTAGGACTAAGGAGTTTGAAGTCTATCATAAAAATATTACACCTTATCACCCTCAAGCAAATGGAATTGTGGAAGGATTTAATAAGATCCTAGAGAATGCTTTGACAAAGATCTACAATGTCAACATGGATGATTGGAACTCGAAGATACCAGCAATATTATGAGAATACATGAATACATGCAAAATGTTGACAGGAAAGACACCATTAAGGTTGGTGTATGGACAAGAAGCAGTGGTACCTAGTCTGTGCATAGAAACAATCACCAACATGACAGAATGAGGCATAGTACAAGAAAGGCTATGATGGAGATGGAAGAAGATAGGATTCTGCCAGGATTTCACTAGGAAGTATAGAAAGAAAGGGAAAAATCTTGGCATGACAGACATATTAAAAGGAAGAGTTTCAAGGAGGGAGACCTAGTCTTAGCGTTGTTGATATTATGCTAGCTGCGGAAGGTATTTACCTCCACATGTAAACCTGACGAGAATAGAATACTCCGGGAAGAAATAAGAAACCCTAATGAGTTGGCTAATAACCCTAGAAGACATGTCGGCTCAAAAGGATAACTTGCATTGGTACCTAGTCTGTGCATAGAAACAATCACCAACATGACAGAATGAGGCATAGTACAAGAAAGGCTATGATGGAGATGGAAGAAGATAGGATTCTGCCAGGATTTCACTAGGAAGTATAGAAAGAAAGGGAAAAATCTTGGCATGACAGACATATTAAAAGGAAGAGTTTCAAG
>JASDQU010302704.1:1499-13784 GCA_032191745.1 Picea mariana | reverse complement strand
AAATTATAGAATGGTTACTTTAGGAATTAGCTTTTGCTATGTTTATTTGCAGGTCCACAGCAATTTCACATTCTCTGCCCCTGCTGATTTTCTTAAAAACGACATACGGGTTAAGCCAGATATGGATGCACTGGGAGCATTGGGTGATACAGGATGGTATTGCGTTAGGGCAATCCTGTGGGCTAATGACTACCAGATGCCTCAGACTGTAACTGCACTCCCTGGATATGTTTTGAATGATGCAGGAGTCATTCTGGCTTGTGGGGCTACTTTCCTATGGCAAGATGGGAGAGTTGCAACTTTTAACTGTTCGTTTCTCTCTGATATGTCAATGGATTTCATCGTCCATGGATCCAGGGGAGTTCTGCGCCTGCATGATTTTGTGATTCCTTACGAGGAGAACTGTGCGTCTTTTTTCTCTTCATCAAATACCAAATTTGCTGGTATCCACACTGGCTGGGAGCCGAGGCCCAGTGAGTACTCTGTCATGACAGAATTTCCTCAGGAAGTTCTTATGGTTCAAGAATTTGCAAGGCTGGTTAAGAGCACCCGAGATTGTGAAGGTAGTCCTGATCCACAATGGCCTGCCATTACCAGGAAAACCCAGATGCTAGTGACTGCTGTAAAAGCATCTATTCAGGAAGGTTTGATCTCAGTCATTTTGTGAAATAAATAATTAGTTATCGCACTTCATGGTGAAGAATTTTCTTCTCCTAGTAATACATAAGATTCATCTTAATTTAATTTAGTAATACATGAGATTTATATTAATTTTGAATGTATAAGTGTTTAAAGGAATTAAATGGGTGGACAGGCAATCCTTCCTCATGTTTTATTCCTTCAAAATGTTTTATTCCTTCAAAAAATTCATGTTTTATTCCTTAAAAAAATTTACATTTCCATAGATCTTTTTAATTACTTGATAAATCCCAAGTTAACTTAAATATATTTTAATAATAAACTTACTATATTGTTGTTATTTTTATTATGTAATATAGCCTTTGAAGTCACAAAAGCGATTATATATTTTATTTTTATGTACTTCAAAGAGATTATATATTTTATCTTTATGGATACTAAGTGTGCATTCTTTTTCATTACCGTGCCTTGTTCTCCATATAAACCTACTCTACTAAGTAATTTGGCACTTAATACATTATTATAATGTTATTAATTTTGAAAAACTCAATAATTTTTTATAAACATTTTTTTTTTTAATGAATATTACCTACTCCTAGATATCAACATAACTAGATATCAACATAAGAGCATAACCCAATGATGTCTTACATTATATACAGTGTCTCATTGCATTGATGAATAATATCAACATAAGAGCATAACCCAATGATGTCTTACATTATATACAATGTCTCAATGCATTGATGAATAATAGATCCTTTTCATTTTCCAACCCATTACATAATTATGTTGCATATATAATAATGTGGTTTTTAGTTTTCCAACTCATCATATATTGTGATTACGTTGCATATATAATAATGTAGTTTTAAGTTTTCCAACTCATCATGTATTGTGATTAAGTTGCAAATATAATTTAGGTTTTTCATTTTTGAGTTCGCCACTTTTATCATAGTCTAACTTGTATCCTAAACCATATAAATAATATATTACATTAATGAAACAAAACAAATATCAAATTTGCTATTTGAAAAAGTCAATTGAATTGTATGACAACTTTAAGTTCAATAATATGCTCTTTGAAAAAGTCAATTGAATTGTATTACAACTTGTTCAATAATATTACATCAAGGGGATTAATGTATTCTATTCACATGAGTGCTTGGAAATTTTACATCAAGACATTGATATCCCAAGTGTTTATTAATGTATTAATAGGATTCTCTTGGGATTAACGTATTTTATTCACATAAGTGTTTAATATATTAATAAGACTCTCTTGGGATTAATGTATTTTATTCACATAAGTGTTTGGAAATTATGATGGCAAGTGATATTTGTTAAACGCACTAACATTATTTTATTATAAGAGTCATAAAGTATATATATTTACAACAATGATATTTTTCTGAAAAGATTGTATTTATATTATTCAAAAATTCAATGGAAATTGCATCCATAGTGTGTAAATGTTTTGAAGTATGGATTTTGTTAAGGTTTACAATAAAATAATTTTTTTTCTTAATATTTGATTTATTTTTCAATGCCACTTTGATCATGGAATTACACATCTCCTTTATATTGGGTTATAAAAAAACACCTCTCAATTCAATAAGATTTCAAAAGATATCTTACACATTACTTTTTATATTGATAGGATATCAAGATTCAAATTGTACAAAATAAATACATAGTACAAAAATAAATATAATAAATGTATTTAATTATGATGAATCAACTATATTAGTCAATATGTTGTTGATTCCCTTTGTCCTTGTTATGGGTTGAGGTAATGGCTCATCCTCTAGAAGAAGAAGCTCTTATAACCAGAGTCAAATGTCTTCTAGTATATTCATCTTTCTATGTATGAAGTGTTTGTGGTACTAAGGTTGTCTTCCTCTTAATCTCCTCTTCCTGCTCCAAAGGTAATGGCACCACCTCTTTTAGTGCATCCTCTTCTAACCATTCAAGTGCCTCCTCCATAAAAAAACCTCTCAACCTCCTCCTTTTACTCAATGGCGGTGTTAATATCGCCCAAAGAAATTGCCTCCACATTAAGTGTTATCTCAAGTTGTTTCACCCACAATGAGAGATTGTAGTAGACATAGATCGTGTCATTAAGGCATTAAATGATTATAACTCATTAGAAGGTCATAATAAATTTAATGAGCCATGAGAGATTTAACTTATAAGAAATTTTAGGGGTCATGAAAAATATATGTGAAATCAATCCCTATTCCATAATATCTTTGCTAATGGAGATCAAAACACTCATTTTCCCCTTCTAAAATTGATGGAAGATGATGGGTAAGTTCCTTTTAATCTCAAACATCTACTATTTCACAAAAAGAGAAAAAATAGTGAAATCAATCCCTATTCCATAATATCTTTTCTAATGGAGATCAAAACACTCATTTTCCCCTTCTAAAATTGATGGAAGATGATGGGTAAGTTTCTTTTAATCTCAAACACCTACTATTTCACAAAAAAAGAAAAAATAATGAAATTTTGGATATTATTATGACTTTATCAATGGTTTGAAGATATTTTCATCAAAAACCCGATATTTATAAAGACCTCAAAAAAACACGATATTTTCAAAAAACACAATATTTATAAAAATCTCAAAAGGTCGTGCTTTCTCCATTATCTCAGATTGACTTCAGGAAAATATCATGATAGATCCTAGATATTGTAATATGTTGACAATATTGGTAACATTGATTGGTGTTACTCCATAATACCCAATTCATATGCTTTCTTATATGTCTATTTAAAAATATCGGATGCCCCTAACAACTGCATGTCTTGGAATTGTTTTTATGACATATAAAACCCTCATGTTTAAAAAAATTATAAAAAAATTATGATTGCACATTGATTGAAAATATTGCTTTACAATAACATATAAGCATCAATACACCATGGTTATTATGTCAATAAAGATAAGAACAACCATAAAGAAATAATTCATTTTCTTATATAATGGTTAAGTAGTTGCAAGTACAACTTGAGTGGGTCTAATAGTTAAGAACATGTGTTTCCTCCTTGGAGGTCACAAGTTCAAATCTAGAGCGGGATAGGGTATGTACACCTCTGTAGACTTTAACAGTCAAATTGTTGCACAAAGGAGGTTCCTTATCCTACAAATAAGACGGTCTCATACACCAATTTAGTGTTTAATTTAGTATTTAGCTTAATCATGACCTTAAAATCAGATTATTGTTATTATTATTATTAACATCTTCATGTGTATTTATAAATATTATCAATTTAACAATTTACATTTTACCTCAATATACATAATTTAGTACACAATACTAGGGTGGCGAGGTTTAGACACAAAGTTAATCCATGAGACATGTTAATTTAAGGACTTTCAAGTAGATATCATACATCCACTCTTAGCGCTAGTTTTTGAGAACCTTATGGACGTTGGATCCTTATCTGACAATTCCTCTTGTTTTTGGACTGTACCAGTCTGACCTTCTCTAGTTTAGGGCTTATAGACTTGTTATCCACTATTTTGCTTGGGGCTTGGAGCTGTCATCATTTCCAATGACTAACGATGAGCCCTAACTCACTTATCTACACTGCACCCTCCCTATATTATTTATTTATTACCTCAGTGGTTGTCTTTTCCTAGTGGGTTTACACCTCGGTTGCAGTTATGACAGAACTCTTGTTACATTTATAAACTATATGTGGAGGTATTTTCAGAGTCTGCATTTGTCCTGACTGTGTGAGGTGTCAGCTTCTAGAGGATCTTCCATCACCTTCCAATGGAGGCTCAGGTCAGTGCACTTATGAGTGTGGCTGGCGAGGCCCTCTGGAAGAGCATCAGACTCTACTCCTCAATGTATGCACACACTGTAGCTACTTCCCTTCCTTCTACCACCCCGAAATTGGTGGAACACTTGTTTTACTCGACCATTGTTACCTCTAAGCCTTCTTCCTTCACTTCCTTGACGTCTATCACTCCACTTTCATGACTGGTCTCTTCCTTCGGGTGCTCTGGTTTGCATTAGAGGGTGGGTACACACGAGCACATTTATAAGGTTTAGAAGTGGCTTCCCAAGTTATCGGGATGCAAAAGACTGTGGAAACCCAACAAGACAAAGCGTCACCTTATCATAGGTTCTGACGTCGGCTTGGAGGAGAGTGTTTGTCTATCTCTCTGCGGCCTAGTTGGTAGGATTTCCTATCGCTCTTTATGTAAGTGTTCACTTTTGGATTGGATTTCGGATACATGGTTTCCTTTACTAGGGTATGTTTCGGAGCACATTTCACTTTCTCATGGCTAGTTCGGTCTTATTTTCAACTCGCTCGAGGATTCTCAGTGTATTCTTGATACTTTATTGACTATCATTAATTGTAGCCTTATGCTAAAGAGGTGGAGGATTAGCTTTGATCCTGCCACAGAGTATTTTAGATTGCGTCACTTGTGGGTTTTACTACCTGGCCTACCACTACAGTATTGGAAAGATAAGGCTCTTACATCCGTTGACAACAAGATCGAGTGGTTCATCTGTTTGGATAACAATCTCTTAAAAGGTTCCAATAGGAAAATGGCTAGGATACTAGTCGAGGTGGATGTTCACGCCGGGCTACCGGAGACTTTGGATATTTTTTGGCGAGGCCGCATGGTGACTCAGTAACTTGATTACCTTGGTATTCCCTTTCACTACTCTTGTTGCCACAGGACTGGACACCTCTGGCGTGACTGTACTGGTGAACCGGAAGAGGACGAATATGAAGGGTCATACCTCCACAAACTTGTGTGGGAAGACTCACCAAGAGTAGAATCATACACTGTGGAGACTGAAGGATTTTTGGATACAGATGAACGACAATCTACACCTATGGATTCTCTTACTAGTAAGCTCAAGAATCTTTGTCCTACCTTTTATTTTACCCTTACTTCTTGGGAAAGGAATATGTTGGATTCTATTGTTATTCCACGGATGGGCCCCATAAATCCAACCGTTTCTATTTCTCCGCAGACCTCGCCTAGCCCTCCTTTACCCACTCCAGAGCAAGAGTCCCCTCAAAAATTTCCTTCCCCTCACCTCTCGTCACTAGCTAGAGACGAAAGGGCTCACTCTAGTCCTCTGGCTTTTGGTGGGGTTTTCTTACCTTCTAGTCCTTTTCATTTAACTATCCCTCATCACAGCTCTATTACTACCCTTCCTTCGGTTGACTATGGGCTTGTCGAGATTGATCCACCAGTCTCAAACACTTTGGCATTTGGACACTCTACCCTTGGGAACCTACTTACTAATTTGGATCCTTCTTCATTTGAGACATTGCTTCCGGTTCCAATCCCTACTTTTTGAAGAAGGTCACCCATTATCCGCGACAGCTCAGATCTACCTTTTTCTTCGCACTGTGATAACTCAATTGACTCTATTGGGAAAGAATTCTCTTGGTCTCGGGGCTTAGGACTTGAAACTTTACCTATAAAAAACCGCAGTGTTCAGATAAAAGCTTGTTCTTTTGTTACTCATCTGACAAATTATTGCACTAATACATCTGACCTTGGGGCACTTAGAGGCATTAAATCCCTAGCCAGGTCACATCCATGATTCTTCTCTCCCTCAACATTAAAGGGGTTGGAGGCGCCCTTAAAAATGACTCCCTCAGGAGACTTATTGATATAACCCATCCTAGCATTATCTTTCTTCAAGAAAATTTAGTTGATGAACAACGAGCTCGGGCATTCTTCAGTAGCATAAAGTCATAGTGGTTTGTTAGTGTTGTTAACTCTGTGGTAGATCGGGTGGGTTACTTGTTGGATGGGATCCCACATTATTTTATATGGAGCCTTTCTTATGTTGTGGCAGCATTTTGTTGATAGGTACCTATTGTGCTAACAAGCGACAGGTCAATCTTCTCAATGTTTATGGTCCTTGTACTGATAGGATTTCCTTCTGGTCAAAAGTTTCATCTATAGGCCTTCCGGAAAAACAAAATCTTATTGTTGCGGGGGATTTAATTTTACCTTATCTGCAAATGAGATTTGGGGGGACACTGGTTTACCTGATCCAACAAACTTACAATTAAAAGATATCTTCCTACACAACAACTTGGTGGATTTATTGTCGGTTGAAGTGGTACCTACTTGGAGGAATGACAAGATTGGTTTGGAAAGTATCTCTAAGCAACTGGATCATTTTTTCATTTCTGAGCATCTTCTTCAACTTTCAGAAAGATACAGATCATGGGTTGAATATCCATTCATTTTGGACCATTCTCTCATCTTTCTACAACTGGATTCATTCTCACATCGCTCTACCCATCATTTTAAGTTCAGCCCGATGTGGTTGCAGAACCCTAATTTTGAGTGAGTGGTCACTATGGTTTGGACTGATCAGTCTTTTCTACAAGAAGTTGACGTACATAGATGTCTTGTGTGGAAGTTGAAAGACTTAAAATTGAAAGTTAAAAGTTGGGCCCATCTACAGATTATCAAGAATTCTCAAAGAATCTCACAGCTGGAAGATATTATTCAATCAATGACTCGAGAACATTCTGCGGGAACTAGAACAATTGATATGGATCATCATATTAAGACTATTGAGGAGGAGAGGAATATGCTCTTGCTGGTTGAGGAAGGTCATTAGCGCCAAAATAGTAGAGCTATTTGGATCAATTGTGGTGATCAAAATACAAAGTACTTCCATCATTTTTCCAGTTACAGGAGGAATCATAAACATATTTGGGAGCTAAAGTCAGACACGACAGACATTATTACTAGACAGGACAAGATAATTCTAGCGACCTTTCATTTTTTCAAAAATTCCTATAGTGATCGGGGTCTTACAAACTTCACAGACCAAGCTTCCATTACTAGTCTCTTTCCTAGGCTCATAAATGAGAGGGAGGTTGATCTACTTAATGTTGCATGTACTAAAGAGGATATTTGGAAGGTTCTTAATACTTTCAAAAGCGATAAAAGTCTTGGTCCTGATGGTTGGACCGTCGAATTTTACCTACACTTATTTGATCTTGTTAGTGATGATCTATGGGAACTGGTTGAAAATACCAAGACTAGAGGGGTTGTCAATTGGGATTTAAACTCTACTTTCCTTACTCTTATTCCCAAATCTAATCTTTCATCCTCCTTTAGTGACTACATGCCTATTTCTCTATGCAATCTTTGCTACAAAGTAATCACCAAAATTATGTCCAATAGGATTAAACCTTACTTGTCTCGCCTTATCTCGGGTGAACAATTGGGCTTCATTAAAGGTCACTAGATATTGGATGCTATTGTAACCGCAAAATAAGTCTTACACAACATTAAACAATAAAATCTCCAGGCTCTGATTTAAAAATTAGATCTCAAAAAATCTTTTGATTGTATTAATTGGGACTTCCTCTGATTAATACTTCTACAATATGGTTTTGGTCATCATTTCACGAGATGGATCATGGGTTTTTTTTCTAGTGCGACCATTGTTGTTCTGGTGAATGGGGAAGCCACTCCTTTCTTCCAAAATGAGAGAGGTCTACCGCATGGATGTCCATTCTCCCCTCTTTTATTTATCTTGGCAATGGAAGGACTTAGCATTCTTCTCAAATCAATTCAATAAGCAGGGAAAATTATTGGCATAAAGGTTTCAAGATTGTTCAAGATTTTGCATATATTCTTCGTGGATGATATTCTTATTGCGACCAAATCTGATTCTCAAGAATGGTTGGAGATCGACTCAATTCTAAAATTATTTTTCCATGCATCGAGGCTCCAGATCAATGCAACAAAGTCCACCTTACATCATTTGGGGATTACAGAGGTAGATATTGAATTATACAAGAACATATTCTCGTTCAACTTTCTTGAGATCTCGATGGGTCTAAGATATCTTGGATCTTTTATTAAACCTGGTTGCTACAAAGTGACTGATTGGCGCTGGATTCTCATAAATTTTGAGAAAAGAATCACACATTGGTGCAATAGATGGTTATCGCTGGGGGGAGTTTTGTTCTTATTAAATTAGTTCTGGAGAGCCAAGTTGTTTATTGGATGGCGTTGGCTACTATCCCTGATACTATATTAAAAAGGATCTGACAACTGATATTTTATTTTCTTTGGACGGGTGGTAGTACAAATAAGCACCTACATCTTTGTTGTTGGGAATCCATTGCAAAACCTAAATCGATGGGTGGTTGGGGGCTTAGAAACATTTTCCTGTTTAATCAAGCATTGGCATCCAAATCTCTATGGTGGGTGTTTTCTCAATATGGGATATGGCACCGTGTTATTACTGGTAAATATATCACACATCTATCTTTCTCGAGTTGGCTGAGACATACTACTACAAGTCCAACTATTTCTTCTCTGATCTAGAGATCACTTCTGAAAAAACATTCATATCATTCAACACTGGCTTTGTTGGAAACTAGGACCATTCCACGCTATTAATATTGGTCAAGATGCTATTAGGGACTGGGGACTTATGCTTTTCTTTCACTAGGGCTCTTGAATAAGTTACATGAAAATCATGTTTTCTACCTCTTCCAAGCCAAGGGTATTACAAACCACGGGACTTGTATTACTAGATGGAAAAATTGTTTAGACTTGGATATTTTGGGTGACTTGGCTATGGAATGGAAGTGTTACTATTTGGCTCTTATAGGAGTGGGGATACATCTTGAGTAAAAGGAGGATTCATTGCACTGGATTGGAGGCGATCGATCTGGCAACATAACAGTGAAAAATGTATACAATGCCTTAGCTTCTACCATTTGGATCCAGAGGTGTATAGGATGGAGGAAAAAATTATGGCACTGGAATCTTCCTTTGAAAATCAAAATTTTTATTTGGCTTGCTTCAGATGAAAAAATATTGACCTGGGACAATCTTCTTCGTTGGGTCTAGGAGGGACCCAACATTTGTTTTCTATGTTTCTTGAGCTCTGAATCCATTACACATCTGTTTATAGACTGTACTTTTACTAAACTAGTTTGGCATAGACTCACTCTCCCCCTTAAGCTCTGAACCATCTGGTTGGGCTCCTTTTTGCACACTAGTTTGGAGAACTAGACAAAGGAGGAGTCATCTTTACCTCAACTTCTGGCTTTGGTCTGCTGGTACATTTGGTTGGTATGCAACATGGCTATATTTGAGAAGACTCCCCCTTCTATTAACACTATATGCTACAAGACTTTGGGTGGTCTGGAGATTCCTAGGAAAAGGAAGAAACTTTATCCTCGCTTCATTCAACCTACCTTATATCAGGGATGGAACATTTCTTTGTTTGATGGAGCCTCACAAAACTCTAGTCTACTTTGTGGAGCTGGCGGTCTGATCAAGCTGTTGGATCACACCAAAATTACTTGGACCTTCCACTGTGGGGAGGGTACTAATACCAAAGATAAACTTCTTGGCACTGGGGCTACCCTTCTGTTGGCTTCCAGACTTAATATATTGGATCTCCAAGTGATGGGTGACTCTAAGATTATTATAGATTGGTTAAACAACAAAGGAAAGTTACAAGTCATTGCACTAGAATGCTGGAAAGATAGAATCATCGATCTCATCAAGGCCTTTTCTCAGATCAACTTCACTCATATTTACAGAGAAGTAAATTAGGAGGATGATACGCTGTCCAAATGTGCTCTACTAAGGCAGGCAGGGGTTTTGACATATTATCTATGGACATACGGACAAGTGGGGCTGCCACATTATATATCTCTTTATAATTGACTTGAGAGTCATAGCACTTGACTTTTTATATCTTTTTGGAATTTTGCATTTGTATTGATAGACTACTTGACTGTTAGTTGGAAATTAATATGGAGGTAGATATAGGAGTTGTCTATCGTAATTGTAGACTTTTTGACCAATTAGATGTGGTTGGAGCAACGATATATATATGTGTCTATGTGTGTGTGAAACACATAAATTGTAATTTGGTATTTATATTGTATTATTAATATAATGAGAAATTTTTCTTTTGGAAAAAGTAGATATCATACATACTATCACAAGGATTTGTATAGAGACGAGAAGAGGTATATTTCCACTAATTTAGAGTTTCACCACAACTTGACCAAAAATTATTCAATCTAAGTTATGCATGTTTATTTTCATTGCACTTATGTCTAGTCATTTAATTCTAATTGCCAAATCATTCAATCTAAGTTATGCATATTTATTTTCATTGCACTTATGTCTAGTCATTTAATTCTAATTTCCCATTTCCTTTCACAGTTTAACCCTCCCCTTGGATGGAATTAGAATTTCATTTTCTAATACATTTGTCTTGTCCTGAGGGTAAATGATTTTATTTTTAATATTATTATTATCTATGGAGAGTTATAAAATATAATTCCATGTTATTGCACTAAACCCACTTAAATGTGGGGTCCATCAAATTTAAGGGCTTTACATTCATGCTCAAAATTGTATACCTACCCAAATTTAAGTGAGGTCCATTAAACTTAGGGGATTTATGTTAGGCGTGTTATATTTTTTACATGATTATTCTCACGTGTTGTATTGCGCCAAGCATATAGGGGGTCATAGAGGGGTGGCATCCCCCCTTGTCCAGGGGGTGGAGCCCCCCAATTTTATTTTATTTTTCTTGCGGTTTTTGCGTCCATTTTTAGTGGTTTTTAGCACATAGTTTTTCTCCTTGGCGGTTTTGTGGCGAATGGTGTTTCAACCCACAGTTTTCTAATTCTGGTTAAGGAATTAGGGTTGTAATCTAATCTGGGTCAATGGATTAGGGGTTTTGGATGCCACGGGATCCTATATATTGTATTGTAAACAATGAAGTTAGCTAATGAATAAGAATTAGATGTGTGGCTCTAAACAGGTTGTTGGTTTTCCCAGTTTGGGTTTCCAGGGTAAAATCTTTGTGTATATGTGTTCTTGCAATTGGGTTCTTTTCTGTTTATTAATAATATGTGTGTGGATTGCATTACTGTAAAAGGTTTAAAACTTACATTTGATATCAGATCATTTATTGGCTTCAGGGGGACACCTTTGTGGCTAAGGGTTTGGCTCGAGTCTATGATAAACCTTGTTATAGTGGGAGCTTTGCAATATCATTTCTTGTGGTGAAAATAAATGGCGAGCAATTCAAAAATAGAGATAGGGAAATTTAAATGGAAACATTTTGAGCTATGGAAGCTGAAGATGGAAGATTTTTTAGTGGACAAAGATCAATGGATTGTTGTGGATCTAGGTATTGCACCTATAGGAACGTCAACAAAAGACTGGGAAAATTTGGATCAGAAAGTGAAGAGCACAATTCGGTTGTGTCTCTCAGATTATGTTAGCACTAGAAGTCACCTCTAGAATGCGACAAAGGTAAGCCTAGTACCCATCATTTTTATGTCACAATAAATAAATTTAAGGGTGGTCTAATGGACGCAGTCTCGGGATTATAACACTTTAACTCAGAAAAATTGGGTTGGCAATGCATAGGCAGATGAGGTCTTGATCTAACTTCAGTCAGTAAGTTGTAGTATAGGGGTGAGTAGGGGGAAGAAAGGGTGAGGAAAAGTAGAGGTCTTTTGTGGACATCGGGTCTTCCAGGAGCCTAAGGAGGAAAAACTATGAATACAAGATCTTCTTGATTCCAAAACTTCAGGAAACTAAAAACGTCATAACAATATTGCAGTCAAACATAC
>JASDQU010302703.1:0-11068 GCA_032191745.1 Picea mariana | reverse complement strand
TCTTCCATAAAGTGTTTCAAATGGGCTCATCTTCAACGATGTCTAATACCCATTGTTGTAGGTAGTCTTCCCATTTCAATGGTTTATCCATCACATACATTCTTAGTATGTCTTCTATCATTTGATTCACCCGCTCTGTCTACCCATCCGACTCAGGATGATAGGCTATACTAACATTCAGATTTGTTCTGAATCCCTTGAATAACCCTTTCCAAAAATTTGAGGTGAATTTTGGGCATCTGTCGGACACAATTGTTTTAGGAATTCTGTGCAATCGTTCCACCTCATTCATGAAAATATCAGCAACATCTGTTGCCTTGTGAGTAGTTTTCAGTGGAATAAAATGGGTGGATTTTGTAAGCTTGTCCACCACCACCATGATCAAACCATGTTGCTTTCTTGTTCCGGGCAATCCCGTAATAAAATCCATTGTTATTACTTCCCACTTCCACTTAGGAATGGGTAACAGTTGCAACAACCCTGTTGGGTGCCTATTCTTAGCTTTAACTTTCTGGCACTCCATACATCTGGCAATGTATTCTACAATATCTTTCTTCATACCTGGCCAAAACTAATGGCTCTTGCCCGCTGCCATAGTTTTCTGATATCCAGGGTGCCTTACATAAGGCACATTATGAATCTTCTACAGAATTATCTATTTCAAGTCCTGGACGTTGGGTAAAAGAATTTTGTTCTTGTGCAACAATATTCCATCTAATCCCAATTTATAAATATCCACATTCTGTGGCATCTTACCCTGTTGTAGCTTTTCTACCAATTCTCTGTATTGCAGATCTGTATTTGCAGCGTCCAGAATTCTACTTTTAATATCAGGCTGATACATGCTAATGGTTGTAACATGTAGTTCATGCACCCTCCTGTTGAGTGCATCAGCCACTTTATTCTCCTTCCCTTTGATATGCTTGATATCAAAGTCGTATTCACACAAAAATTCCAGCCACCTACTTTGTCTAGCGTTTAAGGTTGGTTGATCAAAGAAATATTTCAGACTGTTATGGTCTGTTCTGAGCTCGAACCTCCTTCCCATGAGGTAATGCATCCATTTCTTTAGAGTGTGAATGATGGATGCCAACTCCAAATCATGAGTTGTGTAGTTCTTTTCGTTCTCTTTCAACTTCCTGGATTCATAACAAATTACAAATCCATTTTGACTAAGGACTCCTCCCAGTCCTTCTTTACATGCATCAGTGCACACCATGAAATCTTCGTTTGGGTATGCAATTCTCAAGATTGGAGCACTGGTTAACAGTTGCTTCAATCGTTGAAATCTTTTCTCGCAATCTTTTGTCCACTGGAACTTTTTCTCCTTCCTTTGAAAGGAAGTGATAGGGTGAGCTATCCTCGAGAACCTTGTGATGAACCTTCTGTAATAACCAACTAGACCCATAAAGGATATGATTTTCATCACATTATTTGGCGCTAACCATTCTTTGATGGCCTCAATCTTCTCAGGGTCTACAACTATCCCATCCTTCGAGATAATATGCCCCAAGTAATGGATCTGTTCCTGATAAAATGAGCATTTGCTCAACTTGGCATACAACTGGTGCTCTCTTAGCACTTGCAGCACCATCCTCAGATGTCGCTCATGTTCTTCTTCCGACTTGGAATAAACCAAGATGTCATCTAGCAAGACTATGACAAACTTGTCTAGATAGTCCTTGAATACTCCATTCATCAAGCACATAAAAACAGCTGGTGCATTTGACAGTCCAAACGACACCACTGTGAACTTGTAATGACCATACCTTGTTCTAAAGGTGGTCTTGCTAATGTCTTCATCCTTTATTCTCACCTAGTGATATCCTGATCTTAGATCTATATTTAAAAAGATCTTTGCATCCTTCAACTGATTGAAGAGGTCATCAATCCTTGGTAGAGGATACTTGTTCTTTATCGTTACCTTGTTCAACTGTTTGAAATCGATGCACAATCTCAGTGTTCCGTCCTTCTTCTTTACAAATAGGACTGGGGCACCCCAAGGCAACATGCTTGGGCTTATATACCCCTTCTTCAGGATCTCTTCAAGCTGCAATTGCAACTCTTTCAGCTCTGGCGTACTCATCCTGTACGGAGCTTTTGATATTGGAGTTGTTCCAGGCATCAAGTTCATAGAGAAATCGATATCCCTTTTGGGGGGTAGTCCAGGTACTTCCTAGAATACATCTTTGAATTCTTTTAGTACCGTATACTCTTTGATACTTGACACCTTGTACTTAGGTGTTTCCCCTACCTAGGCTGCGAATAATTGAAAACCTTTTCTGTAGCACTTCTTCAGCTGCATCGCTGAGATTTCTCTGACAGCAACAACTCTAGGAATTCCTTAGACTATTTTTCGATTCCCTTCTTCATCTAAACAAGTGAATGCCTTATTACGACAATCCAAGATGGCATGGTGTTGGTCCAAACAGTCCATCCCAATTAGACAGTCGTAAGAGCCTAATGGCAGAATGTTCAATTCAACCTTCATGCTCAGTCCATTCATGTCCACAGGACAATACTTGACTAACTCCATGACTTTCCTCTTGGTTCCTGTAGCTAGCTTCACTAACCAAGACTTTTCATGTTTTCTTTTTGACAAATGAGAACTTTCCACCACTCTAGGATCTATATAACTATGGCTATCCCCTGAGTCAATTAAAATAGTAAATGGTTGGTTGTTAATCATACCTTCCACTTCAATCATGTGCGACTGAAATTCAGTTTTCTTGTTGTCCAAGGCTGCATAGATCCTTGGCATTCTACTGCCCATGTCCTCCACTGTTTCAACTTGTTGAAAATTATGGGCAGCTCTTTCTTTTCCATTTTTATGGGGACAATCTCTGTACTTGTGGTTCTCTTTATAGCCCCAACACTGAATGGGCGTCTGTCTTGGCCTTTGTTCCCCCACTTCAGCCATTCTTGGCTCTCTAAACGATGGCTTCCCTTGAGGACTATTTCTAAAAAAGGGAGGTTTGTTTCCCTTCTGCCTTTGTTCTTTCTTAAACTTCTTCTGGTCATCCCAAGCCTTCCGAAAGGTATGATTTTCTCTTTGTTTTTCATATAAGCATTTCTCTCTTCTTATTGTTTCTTCCATAGTCTTAGGATCATTATATTGAATCTTGTCACCAATGGGAGGTGGCGGTCCACTCAGATACCTCTGAATCTTGACAGCCTCGCCTTTGATGAATGGAACATACTTCAGTGATTCCAAAAACCTTCATTTGCATTCATCAATGGTCATGATGCCCAACTTGAGTTCGAAGAACTCCTTCATCTTTCTTTCATAATATATTTTAGTCAGGTATTTCCTCTCAAAATACCTCTTGAATTCCTTCCAAGTGATATCTTTCTCTCTAATGTGTTGCACCTACACAAGTTGATCCCACCACATGGATGCTTTTCCTTTTAGTTGATACATCGTAATTCTTCCTTCTGCATGAGAGGAATAATTCTGCAGTTGGAAATATTTCTTCATGCCAAGCAACCATGTTTCAGCATCTTCCTCCTTCTTATGTTCTCCATCAAATGTAGGAGGCTTAATCTTGTTCATCTCCCCTTTCAATTCATCCACTCCAGATATTCAGTGTTTTCTGGTAGGGGATGAGCTTGAACTACTGTGTGCTTCCTTACTGAAATGCTTTGGGGAGCGACGACGATGTCTACTACTACTCCTCGATCTCTTTTTTCTCTCGGGGGTCCTGCGACTCTCTGTTTTTCTTGTGTCACTCTCCTTTTCCAATTTCCTTTCTATTCTTCCCAGGCTTTTCAACATCTTTAATTTAGATTCAACCTACTGATCCCTGACCCTCATGATCTTTCGGCTATCGGCTTGGTTATCCTAGGCATATTTCTGCAATCTTTCAATGATTTTCATCATATGCCCTTCCTTATCCAATTCTCTTCCATGCCCATTGGAATTCAATCCTTCGACTCCCAAGTTGACATCCCTTCCTTCTCTTTCATTCTATGAATTGGAGGCAATCCACACCTCTTCCATTTCTATACTCGGAGTCAATTCGTGATTGTCCTAATACTTGTTGAACTCTGCACACACAATGTGCAGTCAACCGAAGTTTGTCAGGCCTTAAACCCTTAATAAAACTACAACATTCATAAACCAACGCGAATAAGAAAATGTTTTGATTCCATGAATTTTCTGAGCTCTATTTGGCTCTGCAATTTTTCGGCGATAGCCCCCGTTTTATTAGTCCCCAACCCATGTGTCCATGGGCCATGATCAAACACTAAACTGCTAGGTGCTACAAGGCTCTCCAAATGAAACTTCGGGTTTCGGGATTTCGGGGCTTCAGGGTTTCAGGTTTCGCGGTTTTGGTCTCGGAGGTTCTCGCACTCACTTCCCTCTCCAACTCCCGACTCCCAAACTTTTGACCTCTCTCCCCCTGGTCCCACATCACAACTATCGCCAACCAAGGTAGTGACACATGGTGTCCTTAAGAAGGTCCACATCACTTCCCGCGACGTCATAGGGTCCCGCCACTTTCACTTTTCGTTTCATAGTTTCAGGCATCGATATTTCGTGCATCCACACATTTCGAACTTTCATTTGCCAAAATTCCAAAATTACGGTCTATTCATCTACTTGATCCAACGGTCAAGCTCCTCTCCTACGATATACGGTGTAGGTCGTTTCGGGATTTCGGGGTTTTGGGTTTCAGATTTGTTCACCTCTCCTCACTTCCCATCTCCTGACTTTGTGAAATCTGAAAGTTTCTCGCAACTAAATCGAGCACAACTCCACAAGTTCTAACGATCGAGCCCTCCTCCAAGATCTACGGTGTAGATCTTCTCGAGTTTTTGGGTTTCTGTGTCTCAGCGCTCCCCACTTTTTTCCCGACAACCGAAATCCCAAAAGGATTCTCGGATATCCTTCTGGCACCTTCCCTGGATCTAATGGTTGTAAGGGATATCCTTTTCTCCCGATCAGATCCAATGGCTCCAACACTTCATGCATTGAGCTCTCTCTCTCTCTGTGGCCATATACCACACCGGCTGTGGGTTCTATAATACCGCTACACCTCTTAAGATTTGTAACACAACCAAGTGACTCCTTGGCACTCAGGAACATTCAAAGGTCCAAAAATTGGTCCTTCCAAACATTATTCCCACCTGAAATTTGGGTCCAATGACCACTTATCCAGCCCATTCATGTTCAGTGTTGTAAACCACGCTCTGATACCATATTGTAACATCCTCGGCCATCATCCCACTAGCTGGGAAAAGGATACTGCATGGAACAACATTATCATACTTATGTAATATGCATTTAAATGAAGTTAAATGGCTTAACAGAGTAACATATAATTACTGCCATCATACAGAATTAATGAAATCAACAGTAAGCATCATCACAACGAAATGCATGATAATATAGTAAGTATCACAGACTAACATCACATATAAATTAAGTACAACATTAATACTTATCTTTGAAGCTGTAGTAACTCCACCTACCACGTGCAGACCTTCCATGAGCATTCTAGCCTTAGACCATGCTGCTCATCACTCTCAGTAGTAGGTCACTCCCGAGCTGGGACTAAGCTCCACCGGGTAAGGAATCCTAGGCTCGGTAAGGTTTACAGGAAGAATACGCATAAAAGAAGGAGGATTCTCTCCCAGGAACCACTTATGCCCACTGCCCACAAACTCTCCTTCCCCACATGCTTGTCCCACCCCAGGAGTATACACCTTCACTATCACCTAAACAGTCCTTCGGCTCCTAACCTCCCTTGCCTTGGGCTTCAACAATAGACCGGACCAGAAATCTCTGAGCTCTGTAGCAGCTACGAAGTTCCTTCTAGGAGCTCTCTCCTTCCTCCACACACTCTCTCACCTGGAGAGAGTCACTCACAGGCTTGGTAAAACCTCCCTCTTCAACAAAAATCACCTCCCTCACCTGGAGAGAGGTTACACACAGGCCAGACAACTGGTTTCCTTAATATTGTTCCCGTACAAAGAAAACAAAAAAACAAGGCTCAGCAATGAACATACAACAGTAGCAAACCACACCCAGCCAAGAACTGCGTTGCCGCCACAGTCAACTAGGACAACAAACACGGGTTTCCAAAAACAGGTGACAGACAGACGCTTTAGCATAACAAGGCTCAACAATTATGAGACACTTTGTTTTTCTCAACCAGCAACACAGGATGACTTCTTGGTTCTGGTTTTGGGAATGTGTAAGGGTACACAGAGATTCAAACAGAGACTTCACACAGTTCAGGTGATGGATCTGAGTACAAACACCAAACAGAGGTTGCTCATGGACACCCGCCAATTCTGATGGAGGATCGAGAACGGACTCCCCGACTAAGGTGATGGATGGAGGAATGCCCGACGAAGCCACTTAGACGCAACCGTCCATGGAATGGGAAGTGAACCCCCAACACGTCTCACTTCCTGGGTTAAATTGCATGCGCTTGGGCAGACACACATCGCCCATGAGGCTACATGTGCTTCATCAGCTGGTGTGCGCTTTTAGGCATGCGTTCCCTCTTCCAGGGATTTGGGATCAAGGAAACATGTTTCACACATCATTTTTAGAATAATTATTTAATATTATTCCTAAGGGTTTAAGCCCCCTCAGCTTAGCCCCTCTTCCTACCTCTCATCCCCCTCTCCCTTACCCAGGCTTTGTGGATGCTTAGTCCCCCATCACTCATTCATCATGGTCGGTCCACACACAACGATGTTTTGTATTAATACTGTGCATAATTACATGTACAAAAATCAGGCTCCTGGCCTTCAACACTTAGGCTACCTAGCCTAATAACACATAAGCCCACCAACTTATATAAACTTGGCTCACCAGCCTATAAAACATATTACAATTCATAATGCAAGCTTTATACTTCATAGACATGATTTACAACATGGCTCGACCTTGGGGACATTACACCAACCATACTTAGGCGCTCAAAAGTAAAGGATAAATAATCAATGTTTTATTCTTTTTCTTGATTTTATTTAGATGAGATTATGAACTTTTAGTGTTGAGATTGCATAACAATGTGTTGGTTGAATTTGTGACCTATAAATTGTTGTGGATATTCTACTACATCAACTCATCACAACAAATCTTACAACATTTTTAAATCTCTTGTTGTATTATGTTTTACTTAATTTCCATATTTAATGTTACTAGCTTAATTCTTGAAATCAGGGATGATTTTAAGGGAGGAAATTTATTTTAAAATGTAGAAACCTTGGCGAATATTTCTAATCCTTCATATGCCAACTATAAATTTTTGGCAATATTTTTGTAAAAATATTCAAATTTCTAAGGATTTTATATAGTCTGTATAAATTTTTGGCGATTTTTAAGGTAAAATAAATGTATCCTAGAGAATTTGGGCGAATCATTTTTAGAATAGCGAATCATTTTTTGAAAAAAACCATGGAAAATTAGCCCATGAGCGAAATTTATCTCCTAAAATCATTCCTGCTTGATATACTATATAAATTGAAATTTAAATGAAAGAGACAAGCAAATAGCATACCATCCACACAATGAACACAAATTGCACCTTGGGAAATAATAGTATGGGAAAAACCCAGCTAGAAGGTGGTGCATATGCTCTACTCTTTCTTCATAGTTATGAAATGCAAATACAAAGAAAGGGGCACTCACTATGGATTTTCCATGGACATTGTGGCCATTGTGGCTGCTACAAGATCTTATACTTCTTATGTTTTACTTTAATATCCCACGGTCAATGCTTTTCTCTCCTATGGAAAAATACTCAATGCAATAAGAATGAAACCCCTTCCTTTCTTAGTGGCCCAATATTTAACATAGCCTAAGAGTTGTTTAGGGTTAGGGTTTTTACATGCCTCAACCCCGAATTAATGTTAGGATTTTATACCCTCTAGAATATTCTTAAAAATTAATGCATTACTAGCTCCACAAGTGTGCGTAATGGAAGCTAATATGGAATCCACTCAGTACCATTTTGGTCAACAGGATATGTCAACTTATGGGAGGCATAACTTCTGCATACAAACTCTATTTGAGGTTATTTTCATGCCATTGGAAAGCACTCAAAACGTAAAACAATGTTTAGATATTTTGATCTAAGCCCACAAAATTTTGACCCAAAAAATGATTGTTTAAGGTCTCAAATGGGCTCTAGAAGGTTATAAACCCCAAATCACCAAAGTAGGACCTGCCCATAAAATGGGCCCCACAAGAAAATAGCTCCAATATTTCACCCAAAAAGTACCAAAATAGATGACAAATTATATAATGATCCACTTTGGATCATACCTCTGCATTTATGGAGGATTTTGGTCCCCAAAATATTTTAGAGAAGGAAATGAGGAAATTTTTTCTCTACCTTCTCCCTAGACTACCATTTGGCCTTGCATCCATTGATGACTATTGATGACCAATAAGTGAATCTGGTGGAATCATCAATCAAATAAGTCATCATTGAATGCAATAGTCATGTGCCTACCTCCAAGTCTATGCATCAGATATTCCCATTGAACCATCTTGGTCTCTTGTATCCCAAATGGGAAGAGTGTGTTGCATGGGTCCATTGTTGGAACTTGATTAAGAAATAAGTTACATAATATGTTTTTGTACCCAAAGTTATTTTGTCACCCCATTTTGAAATCTGTCAGGTGGGCCTTCATTTTAGTCAAGAGTCTTATGAACTAGTCTAATACTATAGGATGCAAGAACTCTATCCCATAGTAAATTTGTGGGCATCATGCTAAGTGAGGTACCATAGAACTAGAAGCTCTATCTATCATCGGGAGGATGATTTTCAAACTAAGGTCTTCTATACTATTTATGGGAACTTGGGAGATCATTTTTTGAATCCGCACAAAGCAATATATATTGATGTATTCTCGAATCATCAATGAAATTTCTCTACGACTACCTCCTTTCAAGTTACCGGTTCCTTTCACTAGGATAAGCCTATGATGAAATGGATATCCTCCACTTCTACCTTGAGTTTTATGAAGAAAATCTCACCAATTGACTGACAATATCTCTCTAGGATATTATTAGTACTGAGAGTCACCCTCTGATTGTAGGAGGATAAGCCCAACACCCATCAAAATATTTGTTGAGGTAGGTTTATGAATGGAGGTCAAATGGAAAAAGATCAAACTCGGGGAGAAAACTTTGGGTTGAGACTCAGTCAAGTGAGACACCAAGGGAAACCAGTTCCTTAAACAAAAAGGAAATCGACTTTACCAATCAGAAGGGAAAAATTATAGGACTGGCATATGGAAAAGAGAGAGATGAGGAAATGGTGCAGACTTAGGTATTAACAATAATTACAGGCAACCCTTGGCAAATTCATGTGATAACATTGGCTCCACAGGGGATGGCATGCTTTCTGTGAGCTTCCAAGAACAAGCATTTTTAGTGCCTTATATTTTGGGTCATGGGGTCAATTATTCAAATAGAAATAAAAGCAAAAGTGGCATTTACAATGGATGGAAAGCCAATCATGGCTTAAGAAAAATATTTTTTCATAAAGTGCCCATTGATAGGGCCACAAAAAACTTCAGAATCCTCCAAGTTCTACAATTTATAAGTGTTATTTGAAAATACCTATGAAATCTTGAAAGGACCAATCCATAAGGCTTCGAATTTACCATGTTTTCCTTTGTCTTGCTTGGGTGCATCCCACTTGAGCACTAGATCACCCAGCTGAAAACATTTTTTGCTTACCTTCTTGTCAAAGGCTCGTTTTATCCTATGATGATGGTCCTGAGATTTATCAAGTAGTTTCTCCCTAGTCTATTTTACTTCTACCAGTTGTTGTATCCTCCTGACCATATCATCAGGTTATCCTTGGTAGTCCTAGAGGAATTTTTCCATAGGAAAGGCAAGCTGAGTAGGAAAGATAGCCTCAACCCCATACACAAGATGAAAAGGGGAAACACCAATGACCTCTTTGTTGTAATTCTATCATCCCATAAGGCAAATTTTAAGTTGTGGTCCTCCAAAAATGATGGCCCCCACATAAGCTGTCATGAAAACCAGTTATGGCCCTTTGAGCCTCCTGTGGATCCAGACAACTCAAAAGAACTCCTAGAGGATATTTCCAATACAAAACCTGATCAATGAGAAAATAATATTTGAGTTTCAAATCTCTCACCTTGATATTTTCCAAGCCATCGGGAAGCAACAACTTCTATAGAAAATGTATGATTTCTTTATACCAAGTGGATTATGCCAAGTTGGGGCTGACATGAGAGATTTTATCAACAATTTCAGCTTGCTAATTTTGTGAGCTTATGTTCATAAAATTAACCCCCAAGGCTTTGCAATTTGATTCAGCCAGCAACCTGACTAAACCTTGGCCTTTCACCAAGTTAGTGGGCTTCATTTCAAGCTCAAATTCCATAATTTTAGCAATCCATTTGCTTATATTCCCATCTATGTCAGGATGGATCAATATCTCTTTGACTGAGGCTGAAGGGACATATGCAACAATTTTTTAATGCAGAACATATATCTTGAAAGCCTTGAGGGATTTGACCAAAGGATAACCCTGTTTTCCATGATATCATATCTCATTTATGCATCCCTCGATGCTCCGGTGAAAAAGAAAATAGGCTGCTCTAATCCCTCTGCATTTTTTTGTATAAAAACATCATCCAATGTGTCAAATGAGGTGAAGGAAAATATCAAAAACTCCTTGGAATAGTTAGGGATGATGAGTAGGGGTGCCTCAGTCAAGGCCTTTTTTATCTAATCAAAAGATTCTCAAGCCTCAGAAGTCCATTTCACCTTGTTTTCCTTTCTGAGCATGGTTGTAATGTACTTCACTAATTCAACAAAGTTAGAGATGAACCCTCTTATAAAATTGATTTTACCCAAGAAAGATTGAACCTGTTTCTTAGATCTAGGAAAAGATAAGGTCTAGATGGCCTCTACTCTGCTTGGATCAATTCTTAACCCTTCTACTGACACAATGTGCCCCAATAATTTACCTTCCTTCATAGCAAACAAATATTTCTTAGGATTGAGAGAGAGACCAAACCTTTTGCACTTCAGGAAGACCTTATTCAAATCATGACA